>WNNG01000395.1:0-114709 GCA_018208015.1 Medicago ruthenica
TCGACCATGGGAGATCAATTGTTACGAAGACAGAATTTGACGGTATGGTTGCGGCGATCAAGGCTCTAGCAGATCAGATGGCGGCATTGACAACAAAAGTGGACGACATCGCCAACAACAACAACAGAAATGATAACAACAACGACAACAGAAGCGACAACAACAATAACAACCGCCACAACAGGGGAGGAGAACCAATTTCGGTTATTAGGGTTCGTAATAACAACAACCCTACTACTAATGATTCCAGTTCTGAGGATGAGAAAGTCATGACCGAAGATGGAAGTGAACGTGGGAATCACAGTGATTACTGCGTAAAGGCTGATATTCCCTTATTTCACGGAACAATGGGAGTGGAAGAATTTTTGGACTGGCAGATCGATGTTGACTGGTTTTTCGACGTCATGGATGTCCCGAAAAACAAGCAGGTTAAGATGGTTGCGATCAGGCTGAAAAATACCACTGCTGTTTGGTGGGATAAGCTCGTTGTTCAGAGGCAGAGGCAAAGGAAACGCCCTATACGAACTTGGAGAAAGATGAAACAGTTGATGCTTGAAAGATTTTTACCTGAAGATTACGAATAAATTTTGTATAAGATGTATATTGAATGTGTTCAGGGCAAGCGAACAGTGACTGAGTACACGACTGAATTCTTGCGTTTCTCTGAACGTAAATTGGGCGAGTCCGAGAATCAGAAAGTGGCTCGTTATATTAGTGGTTTAAAAAGTTCGTTACAAGAGAAGATGGGATTGCAGACTGTTTGGACCGTTGTTGAAGCGTCCAACCTAGCTTTGAAAGCGGAGTTAATAGAGAAATATCCCAGGAATTTCTCAAATTTCAGAAGGTATTCTCCACAAAACAATGCCGATGACAAAAAAAAAAGTGCAGCAACCAAAGATTCAAACCCTATTAGCAAAGCAAGTAGTTCTGGTAGTGCACCACAAAGCAAGGCCCCCGTCCAAAAGCAGAACAACTCATATGCAAAGCCTACCGGTGATACTTGTTACCGTTGCGGTGGGAAGGGTCACAGGTCCAATGTTTGTCCATCAAGGGGAGTTACTGGAGTAGTAGAGGAGAGAGGTAGTGGTGATGAGCAATCTGCCGACGAAGATGAATACGCAGAAGCTGAATTTGCTGAAGAAGATTCTAATGAGAGAGTGAATTTTGTGCTTCAACGGTTGTTACTAGCATCCAAAGAGGAAGGTCAACGCAAAAATTTGTTTAAGATTCGATGTTCCGTCAATAAAAAAGTATGTGACCTCAGAGAAATTGGTGCCAAAAAAATTGGTGGAGTACTTCAAGTTACCCACAGAGCCTCATGAGAAACCATACTCTCTTGGCTGGGTCAGCAAGGGATATCAGGTACGAGTGACGCTGTCCTGCAAAGTTCCCATATCCATCAGCAAACATTATAGAGAAGAGGTACTTTGTGATGTTCTTGATATGGATGTTTGTCATATTTTACTTGGTAGACCTTGACAGTTTAATAATGATATTACTTATCGGGGACGGGATAATGTGAAGCTATTTACTTGAGGCACCCATAAGATTGTTATGGCACCTGTTTTACAATTTGATAAGAACCCGAAGGAAAAGAAATCAAGTTTCCTAGTGATGACTCAGAATGAAAAGGAACTTGATGATGATGTTAAGGAGACTGAATGTTTTTGTCCAGTGGTGATCAAAGGGCTGATGAGTGTTGTAAAGGAAGATATTCCAATACCAGGTGAAGTCTTAGAAATTCTAAAGGATTTCAATGAGCTGATTGCAGATGAGCTTCCGAATGATTTACCTCCCATGAGAGATATTGAACATCAGATCGACTTGATTCAGGGTTCTAGCCTACCAAACCTTTCTCATTATCGCATGAGTCCTTGTGCCGTTCCAGTCCTTTTGGTACCAAAGAAGGGAAATCAGTGGAGGATGTGTGTTGACAGTAGGGCAATCAACAAGATAAATATCAAGTACTGGTTTCCAATTCCCCGCCTAAAAGACATGCTTGATGAGTTGGCAAGATCTAAGTTGTTTTCAAAAATAGACCTGCGCAGTGGATATCATCAGATCAGAATTAGACCTGGAGATGAATGGAAGACGGCTTTCAAGAGCAAGGATGGACTTTATGAATGGCTAGTGATGCCTTTCGGATTGTCAAACGCCCCTAGCCACCTTCATGAGATTAATGAATCAGGTTTTGCGCCCCTTTATGGGATCTTTTTGTAGTGGTTTATTTTGATGATATTCTGATTTATAGTAAGTCCAAGAAAGAGAACCTGGAACATGTGAGGCTAGTATTGCAAGTTTTACAAGAAAATCAGTTGTACATTAATCTGAAAAAGTGCACGTTCAGTACCAACAAAATACTTTTCTTGGGGTTTGTAGTTGGTGAAGAAGGGATCTAGGTCGATGAAGAAAAGGTGAGGGCTATCAGAGATTGGCCTGCACCTACATCAGTTACTGAAGTGCATCGTTTCCATGGGCTGGCCACTTTTTATAGGTGATTTATCAGAGATTTCAACACTGTCACTGCACCAATCACCGAATGTTTGAAAAAGGGGAAATTTAAGTGGGGTTCTGAGCAAGAGAAGAGTTTTGCCTTAATAAAAAAGAAGTTGTGCACCGCCCTAGTCTTAGCTCTTCCTGATTTTGAAAAGGTTTTTCAAGTTGAATGTGATGCTAGTGGAATTGGAATAGGAGTTGTTTTATCTCAAGAGAAGAAACCAATTGCTTTCTTTAGTGAGAAGTTGAGTGAAGCTCGACAAAAATGGAGTACTTATGACCAAGAATTTTACGCCGTGTTCAGAGCCCTTCGCCAATGGGAGCACTATTTGATTCATAGAGAATTCATTTTGTTCACTGATCATCAAGCTTTAAAATTTCTTCATAGTCGGAAAGTAATTAACAAGATGCACGCTCGGTGGGTGAGTTTTGTGCAGAAATTCTCTATTATTATTCAGCATAAATCTGGAGCTCTTAACAAGGTAGCTGATGCTTTAAGTAGGAGAGCCTCTTTGCTTGTCACTTTAGCACAAGAGGTTGTGGGTTTTGAATGTCTGAAGGAGTTGTATGAGAATGAAAACTGAGTTCAGAGAATTATGGGCCAAATGCAATGATCGCCCTTGTGCAGATTTCCATGTTCGAGAGGGATACCTTTTTAAAGGGGACCAACTGTGCATTCCTTGTTCATCCTTAAGGGAGAAATTAATTAGGGACCTACATAGTGGCGGTCTTAGTGGACACATGGGGCGAGACAAGACCATTGCTAGTCTGGAAGAAAGGTTTTATTGGCCGCACCTGAGAAGAGATGCTGGAACCATAGTTAAGAAATGCTACACTTATCAAGTTTATAAAGGTCAGTCAAAGAACACTGCTCTTTACATGCCTTTACCCATTCCTGATGGCATTTGGCAGGATTTGTCTATGGATTTTATGTTGGGTTTGCCTCGTACCCAGTGAGGTGTGGATTCTGTGTTTGTGGTTGTGGACCGATTCTTTAAGATGTTCCACTTCATTGCATGCAAGAAGACTGCGGATGCATCCAACATAGCCAAACTATTTTTCAGGGAGGTTGTGCGCCTTCACGGGGTTCCCACATCTATTACCTCCGACAGAGACACCAAATTCCTCAGTCATTTCTGGATCACCCTGTGGAAATTATTTGGAACATCACTGAATAGGAGTTCTACCGCTCACCCTCAAACTGAGGTCATGAACAGGACTTTGGGAAATATGATTTGATGTGTTTGTGGTGACAAACCTAAACAGTGGGACTTGGCTTTACCTCAGGTTGAATTTGCTTATAACAGCACTGTGCATTCTGCTACCGGAAAAACACCCTTTGCACTTGTTTACACGTATTTCCCTAGGTGATTTGATTAAGTTGCCTAAAGCTTCTGGAGTTAGCTTAGCTGCTGAAAATATGGTTGTGAAGGATTCTGTCAAGGCCAAGCTAGAAGCTACAGGATTGAAAAATAAAGTTGTTGCGGATAAAAAGCGAAGGGTCAATGTTTTCAACGTGGGTGATAATGTGATGGTGTTCCTGCGTAAAGAACGATTTCCAGTTGGTACTTACAACAAGTTACAGCCCTACAAGTATGGTCCATTCAAAGTGACTCGCAAGATCAATGATAATGCGTACGTGGTAGCACTTCCAGACTCTATCAACATTTCCAACACTTTCAATGTGCCAAACATATATGAATACCATGCAGATGAGGTCCTTTATCAAGATAAGAACTCAGGGTCGAGTTCTTCAGAGGTGGAAGAGACTGATGTAGACAAACTGGCGGCTCGTATCGAAGATGAAGTGGCGCGCAAAAAAGGATCAATCGGAATAGTGCAGATTTGGCATCCGGTGTCGGAATGACTCAAATATACCTTTTCGGAAATCCCCGGACCTCACGAGCAAAACTCATCGCTTTGCCATGATGTAGAGGTGAATTTAGTCATTCGAGGTCGTCTGGAAGCCCAAAACCGCATTTTAATATTTTCAGCATATTTGTTATTTTTGTTCCCAAAAAAAAAAAGAGCAGACCCCATTGAAGACGAGAGTGAGGTACAACAAGGCCATTTCTGTCCACCGCCCTTCTCACGGAGCCGTACGTGGACGTTACCGCTCATACAGCTACCAGCCGGCAAGCAGTCAGCCTCCCTCTAAAATGGAAGTATGGATGAATCGACATCAAATAGAGGTATTAGGTTTTTTTTCCAGCAATTGAACAAGCTCAACCTTGAAAAAGAAAGGTGGTAGGCCGAAGAACCGTTGAACGCTTCAACTTGGCCACTGAAGAAGGCGAAGGCTGGGCAAGAGACTAGGCCAACTTACTGCTTACTTCAGTTTGTTATTTTTCGGCCATTAGGGTTTGTTATTTCCTCTAGTATTTAAACATAACTTATGCAGCCTAAGAGACACTTTTTGATTGAATAAAATTATCGAGACTTTTCTCAATTCTGGTGGATTCCGGAAACCCTTATTTGATAGGTTTATCGCTTGCAACTGTCTGTTTATCTTTTAGGTTTAACGCTTGTTAATCCCTGCTTCCGTTCTGCTTACTGAATGAAAGCTAAAATAACTATAACGTACTATCTAATTATCCAATAAAACTCATTGTTTTTTCTACAATAAAATAAAATTTGCAATGCTTTTTTTAGAGTCAAATAATTACTAATTGGAGTGCTTAACCATTAAGTTAAGTATGAAATCAAATATAAACGATCTTCCCAATGAATAGTGTTGCTCTATGTTATACAAAATGGAAAAGGAAGTAATTTACCAAAAAAGTGGAAAAAAAAAAAGTTGATGTGCTATAGACTATAATAACTAAATGTTACAAACCAAAAAGAAACTATAAGGATAGATATAGTTAGCAGGCAGCAATGAGTAGTAACACATTTAACAATTGATATCTTTAGTTGTGAAAAAGTACGCACACAATGACACATAGCAGAAGAGATAGATAGAATGAAAAATCATGCTAGTCGTGGTCTTGCATGGAAACGATTCTCAATGCAAATCGAATCACACTCTCTTTATTCTTCTTTACAGTTTGCATCTATTTTCCTTTACCCTTCCCCAAGAGAATGGAGGCCAGATCTTGGTTCACTCATTCTTACCATTCAAGAGATATGAGAGATTAAAGTTATAAGGTTAGTGTTTGTGTGTGTGAGATAGAAAGAGAGAATAAAGTAACTAAGTAGCAGCCGCAGTAGTGCTTCAAACAAAGAATACAAAAGATGGTCAAAAAAATGAAAACCATAAAGGCTTGTTATTCATTTCATCATAAGCTTACTTATCTTTATTGAAACTCACCATTATGCCTTTTCTTTTCTCAGTTATTTAATTTTCTTGTCTGTTTTTGCTTCCAAAGTTGTACTATAAGGTGCTTCCCTTCACTCATTAGATGGACCCGGATTCTCTGCTGCTAGAAATTTTAAATTTACACGGTCAAACAAATCTGAGCCGTTGAAAAAAAAATCAAATGCTTGAAAATTAAAATAAAATTTCAAGATCTGAACCTTTTTTGTTTTTTAAGGGTTGAGATCACCTTTGCGGTCACATATGGCAGCAAGTAATCCAACTCCCTTTCGAGAATCAAAATACCCTACTGTAATTAGAAATACTATATCTTGGCCGTTTGATCAAGATTGGAATCGGAAAGTTTATATCTCAATTTAAGCAAATTAAATTTCAAATAAACCTATCAATGTGTGTGACGGCGTAACTGGAAATTCTAGCAAAATTAGAAGTCTAGACAATTCAAATACTTCAACTGAATTTCTTTCATTTTAATTTTTTGTTTGAAAAGAGTTATAAAATTCTCGATAAAATTTCCGAAAATCCTTAAAAAATTCACCCAAACAATGAAATTTACATTAATTAGTTTGAAGTATTCTCTAAATTTATATTACTTAAAAAAAATTCTCTCATCCAAAAACCCACTTAAACTAAGAATGATTCGATCTTGAGCCAACAATCGAGACATGCTTATTGTGTTGAGTTCTGCACTTATTGTGTTATTTGCATACATACAACACAATATATATGGGTTGAAACTAGGGGTGGGAATAGGCGAGACCGTCCGTCAGGGGCCTATGGCCCGGCCTACTTAAAGCTCGGCTTGGCCTAACTCATTTATTAAATAGGTTAGGCTCAAGCTTTTTAAAAAGCTCATTAATTTAAATAGGTCAGGCTAATGCTTATAAAAAAGCCTACTAGGCCTATCAGGCCGGCCCATATATGTGTAATTATATATACTACATTATATAATACACACGTATTAGCCTCGACAAAATTGTATTGGATATACATGCGATATATATATATATATATATATATATATATATATGCTAATAAAGTTAGGGAAAATGAATGTACATTGCTTTACAAAATTTTATTGACTTATTAGCATTTAAAAAAATTGTTTATTAGCCTTTTTATAAATAGGTCAAATGTTATATTTAAAATTGTTAGTACACATTAGGCTTTTAGACAGGCTAATAGGTCAGGCTGGACTTTTAAAAAGGTCAGGCCATACTTAAAATAAAGCCTTTGACAGGCTAATAGGTCAGGCTTAGACTTTAGTTTTTTCAACTAGGCCCGACCTATTTAAGCAAAGTCCGGCTCGACCCGGCCTATTCCCACCCCTAATTGAAACAAACACTAAATGAATATTAAGTTTGTGAGGAGTCTAAAATATATCATTATTTTAAAGCACTGAGTATTATATATCAGTCATCTCACTTATATGTTTAACATCCATTTTTTCGTCCAATAGGACCCTACCAACAATGTTTCTAACAAATTAACTACTAATAATTGTTTGTAAAAAATCATAGTTACCACTACAAATATATATGACATATTTTTTCATTTTTATTTTATATCCCATGCAGGTACAGTTCCAAAGATATATTTCATTTCATTAACGGCCAACAAATTCTTCACTATGCAAAAGAACAAGATTTTATAACTTTCTTTTCTTGAAAGTAAATTCAAATAAACCAGCTTCTCCCAATAATTTCATAACTTCAATAACCTTTTTTACTCATTACCATTGATTCCTACTTTTAAGAGAATAAAAGAATTCAAATTGCACGTAAAGCAAATACAATTTTACAAACAAAATTGACTGTCAAAATTCCGTGGATTCCCAAAGAGTAATTGACATGAAAACGACATGGATCTCTTTGTGAATGTTATTGTGATAGCTAGTAGGGTCAGTTATATGATTTTAATGGTACGAATATTCAGTACACTGTGACAATTGCTGACTTGGATTCTACAACGTCCAATAATATGCTGACAACTTTATTTTCTTTTTTTTCCCTACTATTAATTTTTTTTTTGTTCTTTACATGGATTTTGCTTGTGGGGCTGAAATTCGAATTAATTTGATTCATATAACCAAATGGTGTGGTCAAAGGGGACCTTTGTAGGTTTATGGTTTATTTGATTGATGAGATCTTTGGACATTTTATGTTGTGCTATTAGGTTACATGCTCTTTTTGTTGGTCTTGAGTTTGTTGACTTGGCCAGCTTGCTTGTTGCAATAGACCATGATAAAGTGCACATTAACTTAGTGTATACACCACATAAGATATTGTAGTGTGCCATAGTTCAAAAATAATTTCGTTAAGAGTTTTAGATTGGACAAAATATGACATGAATATGTGTTTATAAGTGGGGACAATTCCCACTTTATAAACCGGTTTTGTGGGGTTGAGTTAGATTCAACCAGATTTCTAAGATGATATCAGAGTCTCTCTAATAAATTTATTTTTATTAATTTTAAGTTTATATAGAACATGTGAGTTTAACCATGTTATAACATAACTTACACTAATTTTATGTGGCGCTATCAAAATTTTCCTTTGAACGCAAGATTTTTGTAAATTTAGGAGTCATCTAAATTCCTATTACTTTTTTCTAGCAATAATTTCCTATTAACTAAAAAACTTAAAATTGGAAAAATAATATTTATACAATCATTTTGTGACAACTTTTAGGACAACTTTCTTACTCTCATACTCACATTGTACTTACTCTCTCACTCTCCCTCTCCCTCTTTCTCTCTCCTTCTATTGCTTTTGTCCCAAATTAAAAGAAAAGAAAAAAAATGGTTGTTTAAAAAATAGTTGTACAAATACCATTTAATTTTTCAGTCACGTTGTTCAAGCTAAGACACTATTATTAACTAATCTTTTAACTTTTAAGCAAGATTAATAGTAGATAGAGATCTAGTGAGTGACATTATTCTTACACCTTCCTTGTATAAGATCCTATATATTTTATCTTTTCATTAATATATGAACCTAGAGATGAACCTCAAAGAAATCTTAAATTAACATAGTCTATTAGGCATGAGAAAAGATCAATCATACATTTCACAATTAAAATAGCATCTCGAGATCTAGACTTTCATTTTTTTTTTATCAATGGTTGAGATCATTATCAATTGTGGCAAATGTGAGTAAGAAGTCTCACGTTGGAAGAAAAAATAAATGTTGAGTAATATATATGTGACTCATATACCTAATGTCGTAAGTTTTTGGGTTAAGATATAGTGTCCAACTCACTTATGTGATTGCTCTTAGGTCCAATGCGATAATCTCCGGACTCCCCCCTAATGGCCCAACTTTGGTATCATAAGGTGTGTTCTGTTGAGTGCAGCGGCAATAGCGGTACAAGTGTATGCGGATGAAAAAGGTTTTTGCTTTCATATAAATTAATGGACCTTCACTTGAGGGAGAGATTGTTGTGACAAATGTGAGTTAGAAGTCTCATATTGAATGAAAATAAATGTTGAACAATATGATGTGGTGTCCAACTAACTAATTTAATTGCTCAAAGTTCCATATGATGATCTCCTCATGACTCAACACACTGCAGTGATCCATTTTTCCCATAGACCAAATTAAATAGATAAAAAAAATACTTTGAATTTTAATTTGTGTGCTTGAACAATATAAATCCTAAGGAAGAGAAAAAAATATATGAAAGAGTATAAATACTCACTTCAAAATCAAACTAGCCCTACCACTTCCCACTCCCTTCCCCTGCTTCTAACCAATTTTAAAGTTTTGAAGGAAAAATAATGATCCTATATGTACTTTGCATCCATTACCATACCAATAAAACTTTAACAAAATGAAGTTGTATCCCACTGCCAAAGTAAATGTTCAAAATTCAAAGTAACCTCTCTTTGGAATTGAAGCACGAATTTCCTTTATCTCTTTTTCTCTCCTTTAAATTTTATTGATTCCATTTATCAAGGTTGTCACTTAAACAACACTAAAAAGTACTACAATATTCTCTTTTCCCTCCATTTATCCTCTTTTTTATGTGGTCTCTTCTAGTATATAAACCATGCCTATTATCACATTTCTTCATCAATCTATCCCTCTTTCAGCTTCTCTATCTCTAATAGTTCAAGTTACTATATTTTCTTGAGGTTAGTCGTTGTCTTTTCACTTCTAATATTCCCCCTCATTTTTCTTTCACTCACATCTAATCTTCAAAAAAATTCTATTATTCTTCAATGTTAATCTTGTCAATTATTAATTCTAATATTAATTGTGCCATATACTAAAAAATCTTCTATGTAATTAAATCTTGTCACATATTCTTCAATCGTGTTATCTACTAGAGTGCTCTATAATGTCAACCTCATAAATTGCTTTGTAGTTTTCATAGAAGTTAATCCGTAACTTCAATTATTTTTTTATATTTATTCATATATTATAATAAGAAGACTTCTAGAAATCTAGTTACTACCTAGTATCATTCACAAACTCTTGTGCATGTGTAGAATAATGAGCCAATGATTATGTAGGGAAAATATCAACTTTGGTTAAAATAAAAATTATTTTCTTTAAAATAGCAAACAATGATTATGGTCATAGACACGTTACAATTTACGTTGGGAAATAGATGTGAAAGCAAATGCGACCAAAATTACTTGCATGGACACATCAAAAACCTTGATGTGACATACTTGGTCGCAGATGCACACATTTTTATTTTATAACAATGACAATGATATGACAAATTACAATATATTATCTTTCTTTTTTTATGTCGAGGAGCGATTATTGAACTCTTGATTTCCTTATCTCTCAACTCTTTAACTCTTCCACCTCAATCACCAAATCATCACTATATCTATTACAATGTGTTATACTATTTGATGTTTTCTTCAACATTTATGATTCATATGCAGTCTTATAACTAATGGAAATTGTTGAATGAAACAGTAATTTTCCAAAGGAGTAAACATGAGTAGGCCAGGAGATTGGAACTGCAGATCATGCCAGCACATGAACTTTCAAAGGCGCGAATCGTGTCAAAGATGCGGCGATTCAAAGTATGGAGATAGAGTTGATTATGGATCAGTGTTTGGAGGAATTAGAGGAGGATCTTCATTTGGTTTAAGTGGTTCAGATGTTCGTTTAGGTGATTGGTATTGTGGTGCTGGTAATTGTGGTGCACACAACTTTGCTAGTCGTTTAAGTTGCTTCAAATGTGGTGCTTTCAAAGATGACTTAGCTGGAGGAGGATATAATAATAGTGACATTTTGCTTTCAAGAGGTTTTGGTGGAAGTACAAGACCTGGATGGAAATCTGGTGACTGGATATGCAACAGGTAATTATATTGTAATATTTTGTATAGTTTGATACTGCCTATGTATAATACATGTCTTATTTCAAATTACAAGATACATTTATTTATTTTCTTTGAATATAGGAATAATTGATATTACTAATTGTGTCAAAGGTGTAAAGTCAAAATTAAACACATCTATATACAAAAAAAGTATTTTAAAAACATTCATACACAAAATTGATACGTTAAATAAGTTACATATTTTTGTTAAAAGAGAAAAGTGACTTATAATAAGGGTCACATTTTATCATCTTGTCATCTTGTGGTCAAATTTTAGTAAGTAATATTATAAAGTGATAAATTGATGAAATATAATTAAATTTCTTTGAAAAACTTATTTTTTATGTTAGATATGTAGTTATTGAACTTTTTATTTTATATCTTCTATCTTTTGATTATTGGTTCCAAATGAGGGGACAGCCTTTGCTTTTTGTTTTCCTGCTGCCTTTGAAGTTTGAAGAAAATGACATATGACACAAACCAAAGGCAATGATGGGGTTGTAGGCATGGAAATCATATCTTTATTGAATTCCCCTTTCTTTGACTTCTTTTAGGAGTTACATACTTTGAATATGGCTACATTTTGGTACCTATTTAAAAAACAAGGGTCTATTTGTTTATTGTGAATCAATTTTTCCATTGTGTTTAACTTATTTTTACAAAATTGGTTTGTGAAGTGAGGGAAATCGCTCTTTAGCACTGTGGATGGCCTAAATTGATAAATTATGATACCATATTAAGTTTTATATTGTGTTTAACTAAACGTTACAAAACGACTCATAAAAAGAAGAATGTCATTATTTATAAACATTTTTCAGACTTTATCTGCTTTCAATGTGGAATTTGAGTTTTTTTTCAATGCTTGTCGTGATAAAAACATGACATTTTTTCTTTCTTTTGAACAGATTAGGATGCAATGAGCACAACTTTGCTAGCAGAATGGAATGTTTCAAATGCAGTGCACCAAGAGACACCTACTAGAAATGAGATTATCCAAGCAAAAAAGACTAGAGATGCTGCAAGATTTTCTTTATTAGTTACTACGGGATGTTAAGGCTATGATTTCTAAAAAGGTGGTCTAAAATGCTATGTTTATTAGAGAAACCACATCCCAATTAGGTTCTTCTTTAGATTTCCCTTTAAAACTATAACAATGTTGTTTTTGTGCTTTAAACTATTTTATTTTCTTTGATCTTTGTGTTAGAGAGTTCATTTATTGTACGGTGCGTGGCTTTCTTTAATGAAGATTAATATCTCCTTTCTTTCCTCATGAAAATTAACTAGTTAGTACTTACTTCCTAATGGTAGAGTATGTGATGCCAAAATCCACCATTCCTCATATTCATGAGTCGATCAGGTTATTCTATAGTATTGAACAACGATCAAAGTTAATGAATTTTGTTTTTCCAACCAAACCCACGCGTTTGGTTTGTCCGGATTTAAAATCCGAACATGTAAAAACGGAGGGTTTTGCACATTTTCTACATGTTCAGATTTTAAAATTCGAACAAAACATGGACCTCTGAGAAGTGTGGGGTGGAAAAAAAATCTCAAAGTTATGCATACATGGAGATTCATTTGGTCACGATCGGCTCAAACATAAAGCAACTCAAGTCTTTACTTTAAGTCCATTAAACAAAAAAAAAACCTTATGTATTAGTTGGTCACGACACCGCTTGACCACTCAATCATTGACTCTAGTATTACATATTCACTTAAAATCTTAAGACATTAGATATATAGGTTCTCTAACTTATATGTTGTTCAACATCCAATTTTTCATTTAATGTGAGACTTTTAACTCAAACTTGATAAACCAACTTGTATTTATAATTTTTTTTTATCATTAGTCAGCCTAACAAAATGATAAACTAGCGTGTGTTTTTTTCCTAGTGAATTGATAAATTCATAGTTTAGAAGAAAAAAAAACGTTTATTTTTGTAAGACTATTGATTTTGTTAAGTCTTGCCTCAACGTTCCTTTAGAATTAAAATGTGGTATATGGTATGTGATTTAGTACTATTTTTAACTCGAACAAAATTGAACTGGGCACTGAGAAATCCAACAAGTAAAACCCTTTAAACCTTTAGGTTGACCAACGGAAAATAACTTTGAATCTACACACTTTTCTACTGTAATTATAAAGTTAAGCATATTTTAAATCGCCAACTTACCAGAGTTCCTGTGACAGTATTCACTATTGAGTTTGAGACATATTCATTAATCTCTTCTGATATAATACAAAACCATTTATAAAATCTAGAACTTAGATTATTAAGTCCACAACAATTATTGTTGCATTGAACTATGAAACCAACAAGTAGATGGTTTCAAAGGATCATGTTTTATCACTGATATTTCCTTATATTTTCGAGTTTTTTTATATATATAAATAAAAGAAATGTTGGAGATTTCCAAAATAGGTGAGAAAAACTGAAAAACAGAAAATTACACATGGTAATCGATTACCACGGGACTGGATGTGTTTTTCTGCACTTTTTCTCATAGTTTTGGGTTCCAAAAGTTGTAACTCTTCATGGGAATGACTTGTATACATTGGGAAGTTATCATTTACTGATAAATCATGAATCATTGCATTGATTCAAGCCAAAAGTTGAATGTATATGGTTGTAACTTTTGATTAAAAGTTGCATTCTCTCATATGAAGGGGCATATGATGCACTATAAATGCATGACATTTGTGTATCAGAAGGAGCACGTTTTTGACATCAATTACAGTCAAATTCTCCCTCATTCTCATACTCTAAATCATCCATCAATTCTCTAATGCATGAGTGAATTGTTGGAAACATATTTCTGTCAAATATTGTTAGGAGATACGCTTGGTGTGATTGTGCAATACACATCAAGGAACTCATAGTATCCTGAAGGGGATTCGCTGGACATTCCTATTGCATCCAATATAAAGTTATTGGTGGGGGCGAATCGAACCTAAAGGTTAGTGTGGCAACCCCATACGCTTTGAGTTTTCGTGCATAACCATTAATCATTTCAGGTTTCAAGTGCAGCAGCCTCTTCCCAACAAATTCAAGATTAATTCAACAATCTTTAGGTTCGATTTTATGGCTGCTTCATTGAAAGAAATGACCTCTGACTTTGTTAAGTTGGAAAAGTTTGATGGAGGAAACTTCATCCGTTGGCAGAAGAAAATGAAGTTTCTTCTCACAACATTGAAGGTGGCTTACGTTCTGAACATGGCAAGGCCCTTGGAGAAAGATGATGAAACCATTGCTGAGACCAGAGAGAGACAGAAGTGGGACAACGATGACTACATCTGCTTGGGACATATCTTGAATGGTATGTCTGATTCTCTGTTCGATATCTACCAGAGCAGCCCATCGGCAAAGGATTTGTGGGACTAATTGGAAACCAGATACATGCGTGAAGACGCTACAAGTAAGAAATTCCTTGTCTCACAATTTAATAATTACAAAATGGTAGATGGTAAGCCTGTTATGGAACAATTATATGATATTGAACGTATTCTTAACAACTACAAACAACATAACATGCATATGGATGAAACTATCATTGTGTCATCCATAATTGACAAACTCCCTCCTTCATGGAAAGATTTTAAACGATCCATGAAACATAAGAAGGAAGATATCTCTCTTGAGCAATTTGGAAATCACCTTCGTTTAGAAGAAGAATACCGAAAACAAGAAGGTATTAAAAATCAAATTACTCAAGAGAAGGTGCATGTTGTGGAAGAGGGAAAATCAAGTAAGACTTCCAAAAAGAGAAATCATGAAAATGATGAGTCTCAAAACCACAATGGTAATAACATTAAAAAGAAAAAGGAAGGTAAATGTTATTTTTGTGGGAAAGAAGGACACTTTAAGAATGAGTGCAGGTTCTTGAAAAAGAAGAACAAAGAAAAGAATTCAAGTGCAACAAATGATGATCTTGTTGCGGTCATTTCTGAAATCAACATGATTGAAGATGTTGATTCTTGGTAGATAGACTCTGGTGCTACTCGTCATGTGTGCAAAAACAAGGAATTGTTTAAGACCATCAATGAAGATGGGAGTGTTTTGTACATGGGAAATGCTTCAACTGTGCAAGTCCAAGGAAAAGGGACCATAGAGATTGAATTCACTTCTGGAAAGACACTTACTCTTAAAGATGTATTTTATGTTCCTGAAGTTAGGAAGAACTTGATTTCTGTACCATTACTTAATAAGAATGGGTTCAAATCTGTATTTGAGGGAGATAAATTTATCCTCTCAAAAGGGGGTATGTTTGTAGGAAAGGGATATTTGTGTGAGAATATGTTCAAATGTAATATTGCAAATATTAATAATAATGATATGATTTCTGCTTATATTGTTGAGTTTTGTGATTTATGGCATATGCGATTGGGACATGTTAATTTTAGAAAATTGGAGGATATGATGAAATCAAATCTAATTCCTAATCTTGATAAAAACTTTGATTCATGTACTACTTGCATGTTGACTAAAATTACAAGACAACCTTTTAAAAGTGTTAAAAGAAGTTCTAGGGTGCTAGATTTAATTCATTCAGATGTATGTGATTTACATGGTTGGCCCACCATTGGTGGTAAAAAGTACTTTGTTACTTTCATTGATGATTGCACTCGATTTTGTTATGTTTATTTAATGCATTCAAAAGATGAAGTCTTAGATAAATTCAAAATGTTTAAAGCACAAGTAGAACTTCAACATAAAACTTTCATTAAATGCTTTAGAAGCGATAGGGGAGGAGAATTCTATCATCCGAGTTATTTTGAATCCACCGGTATTGTGCATCAAGTTACTGCACCATACACCCCACAACAAAATGGAATAGCAGAAAGGAAGAATAGGACTTTGGTAGAAATGGTTAATGCCATGTTGTCCTATTCTGGATTATCTAAAGGATATTGGGGTGAAGCAATGCTTACAGCATGTTATATCCTCAATAGGGTTCCAAACAAAAGGAACAAAATAACCCCATATGAACTTTGGAAACAAAGGAAGCCAAATCTTAATTATTTAAAAGTTTGGGGTTGTAGAGCAATTGTGAAAGTGCCTGAACCAAAAAGAAAGAAGTTGGGTGAAAGAGGAATTGAATGTGTATTCTTAGGCTATGCAGAAAATAGCAAAGCATACAGATTTTTGGTTATTGAATCGAATGACTCATATTCTGTCAATACAGTAATTGAGTCAAGAGATGCAATTTTTCAAGAAGATAGATTTAAATCATTCTCTTATCCCAAGGACATTGTTCATTCTAATGTACCAAATTTAGAAAACAATGAATCAAATGTAGATACATTGGATGGTTCAGAACTTAGAAGGAGTAAGAGGATCCGAAAAGAAAAAGATTTTGGACCTGACTTCTTCATGTTTCTTATAGAAGGAACTGGTACATCCATAAATAGTTATGGACCAATTTGCTTTAACCTTGAGAGTGATCCAGTGACATATGAAGAGGCTATAAAGTCTCAAGATTCAGCCTTTTGGAAAGAAGCTATCCAGGAAGAAATGGATTCAATTATGGGTAATAAAACTTGGAAAGTAGTAGATCTCCCACCCGGATCCAAACCAATAGGTTGTAAATGGATCTTTAAAAGGAAAATGAAAGTTGATGGTACCATTGATAAATTCAAGGCTAGACTAGTTGCCAAAGGGTTTACACAAAAAGAAGGAATTGATTATTTTGATACATATGCACCTGTTGCAAGAATTGCATCAATTAGAGTGCTAATTGCACTAGCATCCATCCATAAGTTTGTTATCCATCAAATGGATGTTAAAACTGCTTTCCTAAATGGAGAGTTGGATGAAGAGGTATATATGAAACAACCAGAAGGGTTTGTGATCAAAGGTCAAGAAGATAAAGTGTGTAAATTAACTAAGTCTTTATATGGGTTGAAACAAGCACCCAAACAATGGCACCAAAAATTTGATCAAGTTGTGTTAGCCAATGGATACATTATAAATGAATCTGACAAGTGTATTTACAGTAAATTCCACAATGGAAAAGGTGTCATGATTTGTTTATATGTAGATGATATGTTAATTTTTGGCACAAGTTTAGATGAGGTAGAAAAGACTAAAGCTTTCTTATCCAAAAATTTTGATATGAAAGATTTAGGCGAAGCAGATGTGATTTTAGGAATTAAAATCATAAGAGATGGTAACCACATTGGTTTATCCCAATCTCATTATATAGAAAAGGTGCTTCAGAAATTCAATCATTTAGATTGTAATCCGGTCTCTACCCCATTTGACCAAACTGTAAGTTTGCAACCAAACAAAGGTTGTCCGGTGGCACAACTTGAATATGCAAAAGTAATCGGATGCTTGATGTATGCCATGACCTGTACAAGACCTGATATAGCATATGCTGTTGGAAGGTTAAGTCGGTATACTAGCAATCCAAGTAAAGAACATTGGCATGCTGTGAAACGAGTATTAAAATACTTGAAAGGAACAATGAATTATTGTTTAACGTATAGTGGAGACCCTTCAGTTTTGGAAGGATACACAGATGCTAGTTGGGTAACTTATGTTGAGGATCATGCTTCCACAAGTGGATGGATCTTCAACCTTGGTGGAGGTGCAGTTTCTTGGGGTTCAAAGAAACAGACATGCATTGCCGACTCCACCATGGCTGCAGAATTTATTGCATTGGCTGCAGGAAGTAAAGAGGCAGAATGGCTAAGGAATTTGTTGTATGAGATACCAGTCTGGCAAAAGCCAATGGCACCAGTATCCATACATTGTGATAGTCAATCCACACTATCAAAGGCCTATAGTCAAGTATACAATGGGAAATCAAGGCATATTGGTTTAAGACATAGCTATGTAAGAGACTTGATTTCTAATGGAGTAATATCCATCATGTTCGTAAGAACAGAAAAGAATCTTGCAGATCCTTTGACGAAAGGTTTGACAAGAGACATGGTGTTGAAGACATCATTGGGGATGGGACTCAAGCCCATATCTAATTGATTACCAATAATGGAAACTCAACCCACACTTGAGTAACATCAAGTCTTGGGTTCAATGGTGAAAGTACATTATTAGAGTAATTGAAGTACTTGTTAATAGATACATCCCAAGGTTAAAAGTACTTGGACCATAAGATTAAAAAATGGTAGGTTGAGATTTTTCTCTTAATGGACATATAGCATACATTTGCTGAAATGCATACTTATGGGGCATTTCCGATATAGTCTACCTATGTGAGAATGAAGTTTGGCCGCTTCACGGAGTTCAAGGGCTTGACTCTTAAGTTTTCATGAAAAGGGATATATGACACAAGGCCTTATTAATGTGTCATCTTACAGTTCTCTTTATTAATGATATTGAGATTCTATGTGTAAATTATGTACACTTGTTCTAATGAATAGTTGGTTCAAAGCTTGCCTACCATACTATTTGGGAATGAGCGAAAACTTAATTTACTAAGTAATGGTTCAAATCGTAAGATACCATTATCTGAAACCATGGAATTTCCAGTTTTATGGGATTTAGTATTTTGAAAATGGTGGGGGATTGTTGGAGATTTCCAAAATAGGTGAGAAAAACTGAAAAACAGAAAATTACACATGGTAATCGATTACCACGGGACTGGATGTGTTTTTTCTGCACTTTTTCTCATAGTTTTGGGTTCCAAAAGTTGTAACTCTTCATGGGAATGACTTGTATACATTGGGAAGTTATCATTTACTGATAAATCATGAATCATTGCATTGATTCAAGCCAAAAGTTGAATGTATATGGTTGTAACTTTTGATTAAAAGTTGCATTCTCTCATATGAAGGGGCATATGATGCACTATAAATGCATGACATTTGTGTATCAGAAGGAGCACGTTTTTGACATCAATTACAGTCAAATTCTCCCTCATTCTCATACTCTAAATCATCCATCAATTCTCTAATGCATGAGTGAATTGTTGGAAACATATTTCTGTCAAATATTGTTAGGAGATACGCTTGGTGTGATTGTGCAATACACATCAAGGAACTCATAGTATCCTGAAGGGGATTCGCTGGACATTCCTATTGCATCCAATATAAAGTTATTGGTGGGGGCGAATCGAACCTAAAGGTTAGTGTGGCAACCCCATACGCTTTGAGTTTTCGTGCATAACCATTAATCATTTCAGGTTTCAAGTGCAGCAGCCTCTTCCCAACAAATCAAGATTGTTAACAAGAAAGACATACGTTTTAGAGTTTAAAAGTATTAAATTCAACATATTTCATTAATTCATTACACATTCATTTCAAACTTATTGATTTGAACATTATAATTATTCTAAAAAATATGTTAAATATGGACATGAATCATGAATTTCGTTTTGAGCGCCCATGTATAATCGAAGATAGTTAAATTTAACGTGTACGAGATAGAGTGCTAAGCTTTCATATTTTAGGCAGGATGGCCTGTTATTTTGTATTAAATAATTTCAATATATTCAATCTGAATGTGATAAAAAAAATTATTTTGTAGAACATGACTCCAAAGTTGCATTCTCACATAATTTATCAGATTTCTTGAACAAATGTGTTTTTTTTTTAACAAAACTATGTTATTATGAGACAATTGGAAGTTATATTTATTAAAAATAATTCAAATGTTCAATATTGTCATGATTGTTGCGTTCACATATTGCACGATCTAAATATATAATATGTAGTTTTTATAAAAATAAACTCCATCTAAGTCCTTCCTTTCTTTACTTCACTTTCTTAGTTAGCATATAATTGAGGAACAAATCACATTGGATTCCTTTCACTGAATGTAAAGTGTACTTTAAAAAAGGAAGTGCATTGTGGATTTAAAAGATGAACTCAAGAATCCATAACAAAATGTGTTTTTTTAGGTTGAACTCTTGTCTTCCTTTCAGGCAGGCTTTATGTTAGTGAAGGGTCTCCAATTCTTTTAAGGCTAACTTTATTTTGAAGTTGTCTCCATAAATGGCCCCTCTTTTATTACTATAATTTTGTTATTGTCATTGTTACTATTATCATTATTTTGTTAAAAGCTACATGGCTTATCAATTGGAGGACCCAACCCAATTAATGTGTCCTATTAGTATGATAACAATGCTTATTAGAAAATATTATCCCCTTGAAAACCTCATTATCCTATCAATTCTGAGGTCGAATATTTGTGATTCTTCTTTTTCAACAAGGGACATTTTCATTGACCAAACAAGATTACCCTTTTGTTTTTGGGTTTATCAAGTTAGAACCCATTCCATAAATTTCTTTGAAGTCATTTGTTTATTTTATTTGAAGAAAAAAAAAAGCAATGATGATAAATGTGTTTTTGGGTAAACCACAATGTGAATTTTCGTTAAAAAAATTAAGCGTGTTTGAAGACTTCCATTCCAAAATTTCCTTCGAAGGTGTATTTTTACACTCTTTTTCACTATCGGAAGATATCTTCCGATTGTGTATTTTATCTGTTTTAAGCAACACTATGAACCTAAAGCGCAACCATCCTATGATAATAGAAGACTTGAGATTTCGCACAAAAATTGTCACAGAAGAATGTTGTCATAAAATGGTTGTACAAATAATATTGTTCATTTATCCAAAAAAAATAACATTCTTCATAAATAATAGAACTCCACATGGAGAAATAGACAAAGATGGTAAAATACACCAAACAATGATGCAAAGCAAAAGTAGGCACCGTAAAGAAATAAAGGAATGAGGGAATCAAAAGACGAAAAATTGTCAAGAAATTTACTTTGGATACAGTGAAATACAACAGTAGGACTGTGTCAACAGTTATTTTGGACATGCAGGAGTTAGAATACAAAATTTACTATAGACATTGACACTTGACAGATGCCAAAGGTTATTCATAGTGATACACGTTTTAAATTACAAAATTCACTATAGACATTGACCCTTGACAAATGCCAATGGTTAATATTGATGTATCCAAGTAGAATTCTTCCACTTCTCGCTTTCTTTCTAATATTGAATGTCAGTATGCCCAAGAGAGCCTTAGCTCAATTGGCAAGTTTCTTTGGAGACAGCAACCCTGCACAACTTTTGGTTAAATGCATTTCAAGATTGCATAGTCATGCAGCTGATGCATTTCAAACCGTCCGATTGATTTAAAGCAGATTTTGTTCTTTTTATAAAATCTAAAAATACGAAATTTGAATATGGACCATCCAATCTTTTAATCGGATGGCCAGAAATGTGCTGAGTGCAGTGCAATCGCCTTTCAACTAATCCAAGCATGCACTTTTATGTTGCTAGAAGCATTTGGAAATCTAGAATATGATCGATCTGCATTTTCTCTGTCTATTTGGAAAAACATTTCAAGATCGAATTTGTAAAGAAGTATACAATAAAATTATACAAACATAACTTGTATCCAAAGTTTCAAATGTTCTAATAAAAGCCTCAACATAATGTATTCCTAAAATAGTCAACAATTCTAATGCCGAATTACATCACCCATTCTTATCAAAGCTGCATGACCAGAGCATCTGAATGGAATTCCATTAACACAGGCAACAATTCTTTGTCAGACTCCCAAAACATCTACTGCTGCATGTTTAATGGATGATTAAACATAAGATGTTAAAATCACAAAAATAAAAAATATAACTAATGTATAATCTCATCTACTTCAAGAGCAAATATAAAAGAACAGCCAGGCACACAAGTTTGAAGAAATACCAAGAACATGCATATCATTCGGCACAATGACTTCAACTTTTGAAAATGATGATTGAGAAAATAACACAACCTTGTTGAGTGCTGACAACACATCAAACAATATAAGCTCAAATGACAAAAGTAACTTTACAACTTCACAATCAATGGTATACATTTATAAAGATGTACAATCATAATTACCTAATAGAATGAACTATAAGAAGTCTGTTAAAGTTGCACACTCATGTTTGATTCCAAACTACTTTTCATCAGTCAATTGAAGTATAAGTTATACCTACATGAATATTGTCTGAGAAAATGTGTACTTCAATCGAACAAGCCATTGTATTAAGCAACAAATTTTGCAAATCCAAATTCATTTTGTGAATCTAAAATGGTTTCCATAATATCTGCAATTCAGTGCCTAATCTCAGGGTGTAGCCAAATGCACAGATTCAAATCCACAATCAAATAGGATATGAAAACAATGGCCTGTTTAGTAAACAGGATAATCAAGCGCTTATCCTATAAGCATTTATGTATAAAATATTTCTATAAACAAAGAGTTCCTATAGTCAAATTGATTTCAAATGCACTATAAGCTATCCTCGAGGTTAAAAATGAAAAAAAAAAAAACTACTTAAGCATATCATAAGTTGTTTCAATTAGCTCTCCTAAACACTCCGACAAATGTTTATACCAGCCGATAAACCCAAATTAGTTGTTGATAAGTCAATCCAAAAGCAACCCTAGTTCCGAGTTTCATTCTTAGGCTAGGATGACTTGTAATGGAGGAGAATTCGAACATAACCTTGCAGTTCTCAAGAGACACTCCAGAATTTTATGGATTCTCCTAACTGACCACTGTGCTACTGTTGGAATATAGATATAGGAGAGTTAGTCAGTCAGGTTAGTTATGTTTCTGTTTGTTAGTTGTCTGTCAATTTGTTTTCTGTGTTATGGTAGTTGTCTGTCAATTTTATAACTTTTATGTGTGCTGTAAATATTTCTTGTATTGTTTCTCCAAACTGACATAGCTGCCATACCACTGCCCACTATAGTGTTTTGCGGGTCAACCACTACAATATGCTATCTGCCATTTACTATATTGCTTTCAAAATAAAAATTGATTTTATAATTGTAACTCTTGAAATTGGAGTTGAGTCTAACTCAAACCTTACAAAATTGGCTTGTAAGGTGAGAACTACCCACCACTTATAAGCACAGACCATATCTCATATAATGAAGGACTTCTCAACGGTAACCAAACAAAAAATAACTTCTTGTTATAATAAATATCCCTGAGCAATATTTTTGGACAACTTTGAGAATACCGTTTTCAAAAGCTTAGCCAAACGGAAACTTTTTTTGGAATAAAGGAGGACCTAAGCCAACCAAACAAAACCTTAGTTTATGAAGTTTAAAATCTAAATCATTAAGTAGGGAAATTCCAGGCCATGTCTTTAGCTAGTTACTCATTAGCCTCTGATCTGTATGTTTCCTAGCAGTTTTCGAATTCTCCATACATCTGTAAAAAGATGTGGCTCCAATTCTTCTATATGTCAGTTATGCAAAGTGTAATATCTTTCAAATTAAGTTGACTCCTACTGCTATAGATATGCAAGTTTACAACAGCTGGGTATGCAGTCAGTCACATACTCACATTTACTATCCATATTTTCATAGCAACATGGTTATAAGCCTTGACTTGATACATGTAAATTGTGAAGATTCAAAAGGTATGAAGCCACAACATATGCAGGTCTTCCCCAAGAAAACAGTTCCTGCGTTTCGAGGGATTTTCAAAATGATAACGCTACTAGTACTACCACCATTCATCCTTTCGCAAGGTAACCCACTTAACTATTCAGGTACCCTAAAAGCTCGTTTTATTTATATATACGAATAGTTAATTTATAAAAGTCAGATATCAAAGTTTTTTATTACATTTGGAAATGAAATCCCCATAGAGAAAAAGGAAAAAGAGTAATTAGAGTAGAGAAGTTCCTTCTATCTGCAAAGAACTAACTCAATGAAAAGTGAAAAACTTGAAGCCTTAACACCGCATACATTTTAAAAGGTGCAAGTTCACAAATAGTTTTTATTAATTAAGCGTATAAAGGCTTTTGATTTGCGTCTGCCAATCACATGTTCCCAAATAGTTTTATTTAAATGATTTGTCACTAGATATGATTTCAAGTAGAACATAGCAACTTTGTTATACCTAGGCAGCCAACCTCATTTAGTAGAAAAACACTTTTAGCATTTTAATAGGAGAACTATAGTATCATGATTGGAGGAATGGTGGAGCACTTCTAAAGTGGGTTTATAGGAAGTAAAAAATGGTTATGGACAACTGTAAAAAGTTAGCTGTTATAAATCAAAATTTATCTTGCACTCAAAAGCAAGTTTGAATAAGAATTATAAAATGAAGCTGACAATTTTACACCAAGTTTCACTACAAACTTGTTTTCCAAAAGAGAAAGTAAACATTAACTATTCCACCACCTCAAACCAAATTATAGCCAGAATTAATTTTATGACTTCAAGTTCTCATTCTCAAACAAATACCAAATGCTTGCTCAAAAACACGTATCTAATATGATTTAAAGAGAATGTATTGTCAGTGTAAACCAATATTACACATGCATTCAATGAGAATTCACTATTCAGACATGTCAACACACTCTTGCAACCGAATTTTAAAATTAAAAATATGAAGTGACGAAGTAATAGGTTCTCATTGGATGTTGGTTAAAACTGACTTCCACAGCATATGCCCTTAATCTCATCTAATATTGCCTGATACTTAGTTTCTTCAAGTTTATTTTTCACAATCAACAGCACAAACACAAAACTCACAATGAGTAGTAAAAAGGCCCATAGTGGTCAATTGCGGATAGCGGCCGACCCCAAAAATGCTATAGCGGGATAGCGCATAGCGCTATGACCGCTATTTGATAACATTTTGGACAAATTACGTAAATAATACTATAAATTATAAACAAACATATATCTAATATAAAATTAAATATAACATTCAAATCTCATGAAACATTCATAAATCATATAAAACATCCAAATCTTATGAAAGCTTTTACTCATGAATCATTCATAAATCATACAAAACACCCAAATCTTATGAAAGCTTTCAAGTCTCCAACATAATATCAAAAGTTTTAATCAAAATTCAAAACATTAAATAACCGATAATTCCAACATAACATAGCATTGGAAATCAATGATCGTAATTTGAAAGAGAGAATTTACCACTGTTTTCATAGCAGAAAATAAGGAAATCACAGCACGCCTTAAACAAAAGAGAGAAGTTGAAACAGAATCATAGCAGAAACAGTGAAATTTGAAACAGAAACAGAAGAAGTTATGGAACAGAAGAAGTGACAGAACAGAGCAAAAGCTATGGAACAGAAGAAGTTACAGAACAGAGCAAAAGCTATGGAACAGAAGAAGTTACCACTGTTTTAGGGCGAGAACAGCGAACGACGGCGAGAACAGTTGGGTGGTGAACGGCGAATGGCCAACAGTGAACGGAAACGGCGAACGGTGTAGAGGAAGAGAGAAGTTGGGTGGTGTTGTGTTTTCGTCTTTTGGAACGGCGCATAAGAATGAAAGAAGAAGAGAGTAGCTGAAATGTTTAGGGTTTGAAGAAAAAGTCAAATATGCCCTCCTTTTTTTAAAAAAAAAACCAAGGACAATTTCGCGATTTTCTCTTAAAAGACGATAGCGGTTTTGAACCGCAACCCGGCCGCAAAACTGCTACGCACCGTGACACCGCTATTGCAGCCGTGGCCGCCGCTATTCCAAACCGCAACGTTATGCATATAAGCGCAGCGCTCCGACGCCACTATTGACTACTATGAAAAGGCCAGCAAAGGATCCTAACAATAATGTTCTCACATGAAATATGCATCATCTTGATTCATAACTCATTTTGATTCAATAACATCATCTTTTCATGTGCTAATTAATATCTATTTTTCATAACATTTTCAGTTTTCACACATCTTCCCTAATTTTCCTACACCATTGTATCAAACGATTGAAAAAAAAAAAACACAATACCTCATCGAGTAGGAATCATGCCAGTTTTCCTAGCATAAGCAAAGATCCCACCAGCCTCAATCACCGGACCAGCATCCCCAATCGGCTTCAACCGATACTCCTTTCCAGTCGTATGATTAATCAACCGATTCTCCTCAAGCTCAACCGTCACCACATCTCCTGTATGACACTCCTCGCACAACCTCGTCTCAGACTCCAACGGATACACCTCACCAGTTGCCACCGAGTTCCGGAAAAAGATCCTTGCATACGATTCCGCCACAACAGCAGCAGCACCAGAAGCACCTAATATTAAATACGTAACAGTTAGTTAGTTAGTTACACTGGTTAGCTATGTTACTTGCTCTAATTGGTTATCTAAGCATTGTTGTATATATTTCAGTACCAGAAGCCCCTCATATCATATGTATAGTTAGTTACACTGGTTAGTTATGTTACTTGTTCTAATTGGTTATATAAGCATTGTTGTATATATTTCATACTAGTCTAACTGTATATTTAGTTCCGCATTGACAAAAATTGATTTTGAGTAAATTGATTAGGTAAAATGATTTATGTTTGGATACACCGTCGTAAAAGTGAGTTGAACAACAAATTCGAGTGTTACAAAAATTTCTAGACTCGGTGTAAGTTTGGTTCCACTTCTAGAGGGGTCAAAAATGATTATGGAGGTTACTTTTGAGTTGAATTGATTTTGCCTCCATAATTGATTATACTTAAGCTAGAATTTGTAACTTTTGAATCTATAATTGATTTTTACATACAAATTTATAGTTCAACCCACTTTTACAATGTATCCAAACACAAATTACTGTATATTTAACTCACTTTTAATCAGGATCAATTCAAGACGCAAGACCCAATTTCTAACTCCAAGTAGAATGAAAATAATTATACTCAAATAACCAAACATGTCAAAAACAATTCTACACTTCCATAATCAATTTTAATCCGTATAGAAGGGAAACCAAACATACACTTAGTCTAACTAACTATTTTATCAAATACCTAACGCCACCGGCGCGTGTTCACGAGAAGATCCGCATCCGAAATTAGCACCACCGATGATGATTGAGTATTTCGTTTTAGTCTCACCGGATTCAACAAATCGTAAGGTGTACGAATCAGGGAGTCCGATTAAGGCAAACGAACCAAGCTTCTGATACTCATCAGGATTGGAAGGGACTAATGTAAGATGCTCAGCAGGGATGATTTGATCAGTGTCAATGTTATCACCGACGACGTAGCAGAGACCGTGGAAAGAGGATGAGGCGGTGGTGGTAACAGGAGAAGGTGGCGCGTGGGCGCGTGTGATTTGTGGAGAGGTGGTGGAGATGGTTTTGAAGGAGTTGGATTGAAATGAAGGAAATGAGAGGTGAAACGACGTCGTTGAAGAAGAAAGTGAGAGTTTGTTAGAGGGAGTGAAGGTTAGGGTTTGTGGAATGGTTGTGATTGAAGATGAAAACGCCATCGTTTTGAGTTCTGCTACTCTCGTGATGACTATCACTCTTTTCAGCGGCGCTTATGAGTTCTGGTAATTTTCATTACAGTTATTTATATATTGCAATTAAACGACGACGTTTAGAGGTTAGTTTATAATAGCAGCCATTATTACAGCTTCCGCAGCCATTGCTCATGACCCGATACCTAGTACGGTGTAGATGCGAATGCGATGCAATACCCACGTGCATACTTTAAATTTTATAAATTCATAATACTACAATAAGATTGAGCAATTAAAAAGAGAGTTTCACGTTTACATATTATTTAGGCTTAAATATGCAAAAGGTCCCTGTAAGTTAGCGTGTTTTTTGTTTTTGTCCCTGTAAGTTTTTTTGTTGCGAAACAGCCCTTGTAACTTGTTTATTTTTTGGATTTGATCCCTGCCGTCTGATTCCGTCTAAAAAAACATAGTTGGCTAACAGACGCTTACGTGTCAGTTGCTGATATGGACAAACACGCTTATGTGGCATTAAAGCTGAATAGTGCTGTTATAAGAGGGACTAAAACAAAAAACGAATATTTACATTGGGACTAAAACCCAAAAACGTAATCACCAAAATTTGAAATTAAAAACTCAATGTTTTCACCTTCTTCAGCACTTTGTTCTTTCTTTCTCCTTCATACCTTCCTTGCCCAACTTCTCACTTCTCATATATTGTGCCCTAAGAAGGAAAACACACTTCCTTCAAACAATGTCTTCTCATTCCATATCTCAATCATCAACAAATGTTATTAGTTCTTATATCTAAATTTGCTTTACAGAAGTGACCTCAATTTGCTGGTCTAGGAATGAGATTAGACAGAAGTGACCTCAATTTGCTTTACAGATCAAGGTATTAAGATCTTCTAGATATGTTTCTCATGGAGTTGGCTAATTAATATAAATTCAAATTTGAAAGTTAACACAGTAGTCTTGTTAATTCAGTGGAAGCAAGGATTTTTTTCTTCATTATAATGAATGTATGCTAGAGAATACTATATGCAAATGATGTTACACCTTTGAGTTATAGTTTTCCATAAAAGTCACTGTCTTGACCCTTGTTAATCTTTGTCCTTGTTGTTTTGACAATTTACTCTTCATAATTATAATTGAAGAGATACTCATATTAACAAGGCTCTTGCTAGTGAAAATTTGGCTTAATAATCACTCAAACAATTCAATCAGATATCAGAAGAGATACATAAAGTAAATTGTTTTGATGATTTCAATTTCTGTGAAGGTATCCAAGAGAAATACCAAGAGGACCTAAATATGTTATTAGTTCAAGTAAAAAATTATGCTCAGGCTCAGGTTTTAAATTTGGTTTTAATGTGCTCAGGTTCAATCTAACAACACTGAGGCAGATGTTCCTGAACAAGCAAACAACACCCTGCCAAATGTTCCTGCACAAGCACACAACATTGATACTCAAATTGAAGATGCTACTCAAGCCACTCAGAATCAAGCTCAGCCTTCTCAGACTCAATCAAACAATGATGTTGACATGATAGTGAATGGACTCAAGAGGTTGCCACCAACTCAACATGATGACACAGTCAATGGTGTGATTGCTAGTTTGCTGAAATGGCAAAATAATATTGCAAAAGCTCAAGGCAAACAGGCGATGACTGTTGGAAATTCATCAGAAAATCAAGCACAATAAATGTTGAATGGACTGAAAAGATTGCCACCAGATGAAGAAGAAAGAAAGAACAGAGAGATGAAGAAGATGAAAAGATGGGTTGTTTAATTTCAAATTTTGGTTATTACGTTTTTGGGTTTTAGTCCCTATGTAAATATTCGTTTTTGGTTTTAGTCCCTCTTATAACAGCACTATTCAGCTTTAATGTCACATAAGCGTGTTTGTCCATATCAGCAACTGACACGTAAGCGTCTGTTAGCCAGCTATGCTTTTTTTAGATGGAATCAGACGGCATGGACCAAATCCAAAAAATAAACAAGTTACAAGGGCTGTTTCGCAACAAAAAAACTTACAGGGACGAAAACCAAAAACACGCTAACTTACAGGGACCTTTTACATATTTAAGCCTATTATTTATTTATAATTTTTAAATAAAAATATATGTTAAAAATTCAATAACTTCAATGATACTAAACTTAAAATAATTTTTGAATAGATTTACTAATATGTACTTTAACGTGTGCATTTTAAAAATAAATTAAAAAAATTAAAAAGAGAAAGAATCACGTGAACTTGAGATGATGGGACCAACTTTTATCTACTTTGTTTCCATTTTAATCGTGAGACTCGTTAGTTGCTGAAGAGAGAGATGATTCTTATATAATTATTGTTGTTGGTAACTAATAAGTACCTATTTTTTCTTCCTCTAATGGAGGTCTTTAATAGGTTGAGGTCCTTGTTAAATAAATGACTCCCTATTGAAGATGCTCTAACATACGCTGACAAAATTTCTATAATAATTCCCTCAAAAAATAATTATAATAAAATTTATTTTCATATAAAATAAAATACTTCAAAAATATGCATAATGTATAATTAAGGGTCATGATAACATGTGTTCTAAGACACATATCAAAGTTATAAATTATGTATTAAAAATGGTGTCAATTTATGTCTTAAACTCAGTCATTTTTATTTTAGGTCACATATTAACATTTTCCTTACAACTATTACAATTTAGAAGAAGAAACAAAAATTGTGACCAAAACACAAAGTTTAGAATTTATGTGTAAATCTAATAATCTACTTCCATTAGAATAACAACAAAAATTTCATTAATAGAACTCAAAAACAAAAATTGTTAGATGTTGACCGTCTCTTTTCTCCCATTATCATCATCTACAAAAAGTACACATTTTAAGTTTGGTTCATTAAATAACACCTATACTCATTCACATCTTAAATCAAATCATCTACATCTTCACTGAATTGTTACAATCTTGTCTCACTTTTTTTCACCTTCATCATTTCTAGGATACATATATGTGATGAATTTTATAAGTATCCACATGTATCCATGAAATATCTTATAAATATCTGATAACATATTTTTTAAACATTAAATAAATGGATTATAATACTTCTTAAGTACGTATCCACGAGTATATATGAAATATCAATATCTGATAAGGATGCATCTTTATGTCTGGAGTATCCGGTCTTCACGGGTCATAACAAAGTCATTTTGGTAGAAAAAAATGTTAACCAATTAAAAATAATCGGTTTAACTTAATTTTGTTTTTACAATATTTTTTTTTTACAAAATACGAATCAAACCAAATCAAATCGGCATATAAGAGTTGATTTGACTCTATTCAATCGGATTGATGTATTTAAAAAAGAGGCTTAATTGCACTTTTAGCCCCCTAAGTTTCTCAATTGTGTGATTTTGGCCACCCTAGTTTTTTTGTGCGATTTTGACACCCCCCAAGTTTACTCTCTTTCTAATTTCTTAGCTCCCCATTATAGTTTTGAGCTGAGTTGGCAGTTTTAATGATGTGGTATCCTTGTCACTTGGGTAGTGGAGCACCTTTCTATCCTTATATCCTTATAATTTAGATATCGCTTTATGATTCCACTATTTCTTATTGATGAGGTGTGCCATGTTTGTCATTAGGCGTGTCTGGATATTTTTTTAGGAGTATGCAGTTCATTGTAAGGAGTTTCATGACTTTAAGTACATACATGACTTTGTTAGGGATGTCCTTTTTGATATATTCAGGCGGGTGGGAGTATATGTGAAGAAGGAGGCGCCTGTGAACTTCATGACTGACCTACTAGATAAAAGATCGACACTTAGGCCAACAGATGTTATGGTGTACAGATGGGTAGGAGGAAAACATGCATGTGTGGACTTGACTGGGGTTTCACCGCTTGTCGGATTAGGGGTCGGGACTTTTACGTCAAGACAGACAACCCTAAAAGTTGTGTCAAGCAAAGTGGTCAAATGGTCATTCACAACATGCTTTTATACCATTTGTTTTTGACACTTTTGGCTTCCTAGTACCAGAGGCGGTTGACCTTCTACATAGAGTTCAAATGGTCATTCACAACAATGTCATGTCTCTTAGGTCCATAAATGTTATGTTTACGAGGATTGATTTTGCCAATCAAAAAATCCTAGCGGCGCAACTTGTTGTTCGTTTGTCTTATATTCATGTGTAGTTAATTCTTGATATATATAAAGAAATGAAGAATTCACATTTAAAAAAATAAATAAATAAAAACTGGGAAAATAAAATATCTACATTGGCCACATTGTCGTCCATGAAACATTTTTCGAAGGCGTCATCTCAAATACTTCCCTTGTAGCATTCAATTCCAATTTCCCACACTCAGACCACATTCCTCCCACACTTGAAGTCAGATTCATTATATTGTTCTTCACACAAAAATCACTCCAAAATCCCATTTTGATTGCAAGACCATGTGTTCATCTTCCAAAATTGATAACACCAGAAGCAATACAAGCATTTATAAAAACAGGGTATGTAAATTTATCAGGTTAAAATCCATGGCATAACATATCCTCAAACAAAACAAAAAAAAACTTTTCAGGTGATCAAATATCAATGTAGCATAATTCATTTACCATATGAAGAAGAAATTTGACATAGCTTTATGATTAGTAATTGATCATGGGTGAGACCAAAACAAATTATTCTAGCATGGATTTGTTTCGACTGCTTGAAATTGTTGCAGCTTTGAAGTAACACACGAGTTTCTTGTGAACCAAACCTTTGTTTTTTAGGGTGTTAAGTAAGGTGTGTTAACATGTGCACTCACCATTCAATTTGACTTTATTTGTTTTTTTTTTAAAATTATTTTTTTGAACAGGATTTTTTTTAAAATTATTAATATCCATTGTGGCAAAGTGACATGGATGTCATGTCATTAAAATTGCCAACTCAGCGCAAAATTCGAGTGGGGGCTACAAAATCAGAAAGATAGTAAATTATTAAAGCCTTTTTAGTGACTAGCAGAATCCACATTTTTCTATTGTAATTATTTTTTATGTGTTTTTAAATTTAATTATTTTAAAAAATATTAGATTTTTTCAAAGAAAAAAAAAAGATTATCATGACCAAATTTGTAACTGAAAAATGTTCAACTAAAAAATGATTTTCTAATTTTATATAGTTTTGGTGTATGTTTAGATTTATATTTTGGAAGAAAAAAAATTGGGTTGAAACATTTTTTATTAACACAACTATTGATCTATCGAAATTTAGATTGATCTATCGAGTCAATTTGTTGAATTGAAAAAAATAATTTAACTTGAATCCTAGATTGATTTATTAAGTCCTTTGTTGGGTTAAAACATTTTCGAATCAACACAAGTATTGTTCAAATTAGAGATAAATTTTGAATACTTATAATCAATAAATTAATTTTGAACTTAATTTAAAAATAAGAATGTTACTTTTAATTTAGAAATTTAAGTGTTGTGAGTATATTCTTTCTTCAAAAAAGTGTTATGAATATATTAACTAGAGAAAGGATAAAAACACAATTAATATATTATTAATTTTAATTAAAAAATTAATTTTAATATTAGATAAATCACACCTAATTGACTTGGTCTCATTCTGGTGAAGTAAAAATGATTCTTAGATTGTACCAAAAATAAAAATATAACTCTTAGAGTCATGAATTTCAATCACAAAAAATACCATCAACTACACGGACATCACCATCTCCATCATCATTCATGTATTAACTATGACTCTTGGAGCTATGCTTATTATGTGATGATGATTATTATATATGTTAAAAATACAAAGTGATTAAAAATTTTAACTCATGTTACCTTTATGTATTATATATTGTATCTATTATCTACCAAATAACTAACATTTTTCTAATTAACCATATAAAATATTGTAACGCTCTATCATTTTATGAACAAGATATAAATTATATATTTTTCCAATTTTATTGTATGAATTAGATTAGTAAACACTTTGAACAAGATATAAACATTTCATGTTGCCTTATATATCTTTGGTTGTCTCATAAGTTGTCGGAAAATGGTTATTAAAATAACATATCTCAACTCAAATATTAAACTTAAAAAATGTTTGGTGTACACTCATATGAGTGTATACATCTTGAAAGAGAAGGATAAAGATAAAGATAAAGATAAAATGAGTAGTGCTTTTTGATTATGTTAGAAAAGTTTCTATTTGAGATGGTTCTAAGCTAAAAGTCATAAGGAAAAAGAAAAAAACATCATATGTTTATAGGAAAATATAGTTTGTGCTATGAATAAATAATTTAGTGGATGTCCATCCTTAGTCTTCCACCTTCCTATAATTCCCATAAGTGAATGGATGGATAGTGGTCCTTAATTAATTTTGATCATTCACTTGCTCATTTTGTGTCCTATAAATAGGACTCATATTTTAGTGTAAAGATACACTTGTGAAGGGAATAATCACAAAGGCTTTCATTTTCTTCATCTTTGATCTTGTGCTTTTAGTTTATTTTATAACACTTTATCAGCACGAAACTCTAACAATCTCAGGTAAAATTGATTCCTTATTGTTTTGGTATTGCTTGTTGTATCATTCTATTAGTGTTAAGATATCCAGCAGTGTATGTTCTTTGGGATGTTTTTTAGGTTTTTTTTTGTTAATTGCAACTTTACGATGATTGTTGTATGCTATTTTCTTAACTTTCTCAAGGAAAAGTTTATTTTACTTTATGTTATTCGAACTAGTTACTGATAGTTTCTTAACTTTCTTTTACTTTATGTTAATTGCAACTTTCTTTTACTTTATGCTATTCGAACTAGTTACTGCAATAGGTGATTACCACTATCAAATATGTTCTCTGGATTGAAATGTGTAATATTTGGCATGCGGCAATGGAAAAGTTTATTCTTTTAATATGAATATAAGATTTGTAGCATAATTTGTAAATACTAATCTGATTTATCTTAATGACATGAAATCTCAAAAGGTTAGCAATTATTAAATTCAAGTCTGATTCAATCCATATAAGCATGTAATGTATTATGTGAAAGAGTGTGTCAGTTAAGTTTTTGCACATTATGGTACACATTGACATGATAATTGATGTTTAAGCCATGCTACATAGATATTGATTGTTTCTTCCTTTAAGATTGTCATCATCTAGTTACCTAAAAAATTACATGTTTCTAATATTTTATTTACTTATTTTATCTAACTTGTTAAAACTTTTATTATAGGACTAATTATGTCGAACCTTACAAAACTTGAGTTTGAGGCTCTTGATATTTCGGGGAAAAATTATTTGGCTTGGGCTCTAGATGCCGAAATTCATTTAAATGCCGAAGGTCATGGAGATACTATTAAAGAAGTAAACAAATCATCTGATCAGCAAAAGGCAAAAGCCATGATATTCCTTCGTCGCCATCTTCATGAGGATCTGAAAAATGAATATCTTACCGTAAAAGATCCACAAGTTCTTTGGAACAGTTTAAAAGAAAGATATGACCATAAAAAAACTATCATTCTTCCTAAAACTCGTTACGAATGGATGCATTTGTGTTTACAAGACTTTAAATCTGTAACCGCGTAGAACTCGGTTGTATTTAGAATTACTTCTCAATTGAAATTGTGTGGAGAAAAAGTGACTGATGAAGATATGTTAGAAAACATTCTCCACTTTTCATGCGTCTAATGTGCTCCTGCAGCAGCAATATCACGAAAAAGGATTTACAAAATATTCTGACTTGATATCTTGCCTGCTTATGGCAGAACAAAATAACGTGCTTTTGATGAAAAATCATGAGGCTCGTCCCGCTGGTAGTGCTCCATTCCCATAAGTGAATGTAGCAACGCACGATCACTATGGGAAAACTTGTGGTCGTGGTCGTGGACATGGTCGTGGTCGTGGGCAAGGTCATGGTCGTGGACGTGGTCGTGGTCGTAATCATAATCACACTGGAGATTACAAAAAACACATTTTCTCACCAGAAGTTGGAAAATGTTGGAAAGAATGAAAAGGGTGGTCAGAGTAGCAAAAATAATGAGAATATTTGCTATCGTTGTGGAGGAAAAGGTCATTGGAGTCGTATCTGTCGTCCACCAAGGCATCTTGTTGATCTTTACCAGCAATCACTTAAAAATAAAGATAAAAAGGCTGAGACACATTTTGCATGTGAAGATGGTGATTATGATTATGGTAATATGGATGTTACCCACTTAGACGTTGCTGATTTCTTTGTTGATCCTGATGGAAAAATTGATCATCTCATTGGAGATGGAAGTGTCAAGAAATAAAACCTAGCAATAAATAATCATGTTTAAGAATGTCTTTGAATTTCCTATGATAATAAAAGTTTTATGTTATGTTTTAACTTTATTATGCTAACGATAATAAAGTTTTATTTCTAAGTGTTTTCAACCTCCATTGCTAGTCAAGATAAATATTACGTTTATATAATTTTGTTTTTATACTTATCTTTTGTTTGTTAATATGAAACAATGCCTCTCATCACCATTATTGTAATGAAAAATATGAAACAATGCATCTCATCACCATTATTGTGAGCACAAATTAAATAGAGAAGTAGCAAAAAACAGGATTACAAATTATGTGAATGCATCACAGAAATGAGAAGCCAAAAAAAAAAAACACATCCTAACACATCTATGATTTCTTAAGCATCTACATGTAATATAAAAAATTAATTTATAAACCAATAGTTGAGATAACTAACATCACCCTTCAAAGTAAATTGTTCAGTTTAGAGGAATTAGATTCATTCATTAGTGATAGGATTACATAAAACATTACATCAATACAAAAGAATAAACAAGTTGAAATAAGCTAAAATGACTGAACTGAAGTTGTGTAGCCATTAGTCTTAGTTCTTGCCAAACAGATGATACATTACCAATTCATAGGATAAGGCTAATGATTTCTGGATCAATTGAATGGTAGCGTCAAGGTTCCTTTGCTTATAGACTTGAACTTGAATTCTGTTATACTTCCGATTAATTTTTAAATTGTCGTATTCTCGTATTAGTACTCGTATCGTATAAGGCATTGTACCTGTACCTATGCAAAATAGTATCCAATGTGTTCATGTTTGTTATAGACTTGAACTTGAATTCTGTTTTACTTCCGATTTGCATCCTAAGGAGCACGGTTTAAAGACTCTTACATCAGTTTTACTTTGTAGGCTCTTCAAGCTTAAATGCATAATTAATGGTATTATGTTGTCTAATGTCTGGCTGTATTGAAAAGTGTAATTGTGAAGTTATTGAATACAAATGAAGAAACCATAACATTACTCCAAGTAGTGTTAAAAAGAATATCCTGCTGGACAAAAAGAATAACAAAAGCTCTTTTCGGACTCATATAACTTTCACTTATAAGCTTTCAAATGAAACATGATACATCTCTTATAATAGTATGTAGATCACTTATAAGCTATGAGACACTATGCTTTTAATAATAGACTAATGAAAAGCAAACTCGGTTACTTAGCTTTATTCAAAAACAAAATTTATTGCAGAAAATAAAAGAAAAAATTCAAAAGCAGGATAACTCAATACATATAAGTTTGCTTTGCAGTAACAACCAAATCGAAAATCAAATTCTGATTCAACAATAAATATATTATATCACTATGGAGTATCATCATCTAAATAGATATTCCTTTGCTTCATAAAAACCAATCAGTCACGACCACGTCTCGAAGAAGGTTACAGTTCTTGCAGAGAGAGTTAACAGATTGGCGATCGATGAAATTACCTGATAAATTAATTTTGCAGAGTTTGGGAAGTGCCAACAACTGATCTTCATCTAGCGCAAAGTCAAAGCTAGTAGCAATAACGGGATAGCTAAGGTTGAGTTCTTCGAGTAAAGGAAAACAATCAGCAAGGAAGAATATATCATTCTTGCGGATTTTATTCATTCGGTAACAAGTGAGAGATGTCAAATTTTTCATCTTTTTGGAGAAAGCTCGCAACCCATCTGCAGGAATATTGCTATAGCAATGGAACAAAGTAAGCGATTTGATGTTTACAGGGAAAGTGGATATATTGGTAAGAAGCTCGTCGAGGTCACTTTTTGTGGAGAAACGTGTGATGATGAGGGATGTGAGGTTGGGGAACCTGTCGAAGAGACGAGGAATGAAAGGGATGGTTTTATCGGAGATTGTGATAGAGAACCGTAGACGGTTGGTGATGGACAAAAACTGTTTGCATACGAGGGAGAGAGGTTCCAAGTAACGGTTGTTGTCGCCATCGTCAACTAACTTGAAGATACACTCCCACCACTCCTAGTATGAACATGTTGCCGCCATTGTTTGTGGAATATTGGATGTCGATGATGATAATGATGATGCCACAGTTTTTCTCTTTGTTGCTGTCACCATTAATTTTGGAACATTTCGTTGATGATGATGCTACTGCCGGCGCCATTGTTATTATAGCAATTGTATTTCTAAATTATTTATAGTAGTTATAGTAGTATATGCAAATATGCCATACAAGAGCATTCTTTTTTTTTTTTTTTGGCTAATACTATACAAAAACATTCTACTCTAAATCAACTATGCGGCATCATACATACATACATACATATATATTAACCATTCACTTTAAAATGTAAAATGAATATTATTAACCATTGATTAACAAATTAAAAGTCAACTTTGTGACCATATCATAACAAATTACAAGTTTGTCGAAATGACACCTCTTAATTTTCTAAAGTGAGTCAATCTCTTCATAGACGTATTAAAGCCTTCCTAACACTATTTTGTGCCGGTTAGGTTTGGAGTTTTCAACCACAAACACACGTCTACGGGATTTCCAAAGCAAAACTGCCGTGATTTCTATAAGCTAGCATTTGAAGCTTTTGCGTTAACGTGGTGAGTTGCCGTGATTTTAAGGAAAACGTGGTTTGCAAAACATAGAAGCAAACAGGTACTTTGTTCTCCAACTCCTCCGGTTAAAGTGGTTGAGCTGGAAATTCAAATGGATCTACTACTACTTTTAACTGAGAATTACTAATACAATGAGATAACGTGATAAACATTAAATTTGAGTTTTGGAAACAAGGAACTACTTTCTGTTTAGACTTAACATATGCAATGAACGAATTGAAATTGTACGGTGAGCTACATAATGCATTTTCTAAATAATACTACAAATCCTTTATTCAGAACAATTACATTAAACACCGATGAAGAAATGGCTTGTTTGGGAGAGTGGCCATCAACCTCCAATTTGAAGAAGGCATGTCAATTCACCGTGATATAAAAAAGCTGCAATAAATAGCTTCCAACTCAACATGCGTTCACCATTCCCCCAACGCCAAAACAAACACATAAAATCAGCTGGTTACATACGGTTATGTTTGCATTATCACCAACAGAATTTGGCAAGTTCCGAGACACGGACCTGTTGCATTTCATGTCTCAGAATTTGCAATATTCTGTTGCGACCTGCAATGTAAGCATCCCCTATGTCTACAACTCATTCCTTGTATATGTTGTATTTGATTATTGGAAATTGCTTTCTCTTTTTTTAGATTTAACAAATGAAATGAAAGAAATAAACTTGCACACAAAGCTGCATTGTACACTTTCTAAAAATTCTGTCCTGTCAAATCAGGTGCTATGAATATCGTCAACCAACACATTCTCATTTACAAATAGTATGTCAAAAAATTTGCTGCATATTTTCCAATGGCTAGCCTAAGATCAAGAAGTCTAGTATTCCTGTGGTTGAAATTGCCTTTAACAGGAAGCAGAAGTATTCCTAGCTACCTACCTGTCATGTAAGATTCAAGCATCCTAGCATGTTACATCAAGGATGCATACGCTGACGCATGTATGCCATTCTCAATTTTCAAATCATTTAGAAATGTTTTGCCTTCCGAACACGCTTTAGATTAAAGGTACGAATTAATTCTCTAACATCCCTTCTAATGGAAAAGAATGCAGAGACTAGAGCAAAAACAATGGTTGGATAGATTCGGATACCCTTTGCATGACTGAAACCAGATTCTATCATGATGAGTTCTCTAATCAGACCCCACATAAGAAGAAGTATTCCAAAAAGTCCCATTCTTCCTGGTTTTATCAGACCCAAGATTGCTCCTCCTACAGCCAAATAGCTTCCTGCAAGAACCTGCAGGAAGAACCCAACTTGAAAAATGAGTGCCAAAGCTAAACCCTTCAGAAGGTTCATTTATCAATACAATTTGAGGCGGTGTTGTCAATCGCAGATTGCAAAAAATATCAGTTTGTTAAAATTCTGCTATGCGACAGTGCTATAGAGCTGCTATTTGGCAAAATTTTGTATTAAATGGCATAATGCAGAAGAATATCAATTTGTTCGCTACACTATAATGCTATAGCACTGACGTAACCGTTATTTTAAACCGTTGTTTTTCTTTTCAGTTAGTAATCAACCTCTAGGCGTTGGAGTTCTGATACGGCAGAGATTGTCCTTGTATTGAAATTGCGCAACAAGTTTCTGTAACTTGGGATGGTTTTCAGCTTGAAAATAGCCTTTGCAAGTGATCCTGGGTAGATAAGAGCTTTCACTATGAAAAGTGGAAACACCTCACTTGCAATCAATTGAGAAGATGTCAATTCTAATGGTGTCTTGCAGATTCCCCTTCTGCATGGAACGCTGAAAGAAATGGAGCCTTTGTTAGTATTTTATTAGCACTACAATACAATTATACAAAGATCACTGTATTGATTCTTTTAAATTATAACTGAAATGGGAATTGAAATTGAAAGTATTAAATCAGAACTTCATTTCAAGCTTTTGCTGTTAGTTATTGCAAGCTTTTGGTGTTAGTTATTGCAAGAATTGAAAACACACTTTTTTTTATACAAAGAGGGCCAAAACCCATGAAAAGAAAACCACAAAACAACTAGACGTGGAGTAGAAACTCCAATAACATCAACAAAGATCAAATGACTAATCTGACTCGGACATAGCTCAAACACTTGTAAAGCATCCTCGCTGTCACAACTCATATTAGCTAGAGCGTCCGCACAACAATTTCCTTCTCGATATAAATGACAAATTTTGATCTCCCACTCCATCTCAAGCAAACAGTGAATCCCCACCTCACTACTAGACTTGCCACCCTTCATACTCTTCACGACTGCTACCGAATCAATACACTCCACCGCCCGAAAACCTCTCATTCAGGCCATATTCAATCCATCGAACACCCCCCACAATTCTGCAAGAGAGAGGCACTACACACTCCAAGATATTTAGCAAAACCACAAATCCAATTACCATCTGAGTCCCGCAACAAACCTCCACAACCGGACTTCAACCCACCTCTACTAGCACCATCCGTATTTAATTTTACCCACCCCATAGGACGTGGAGTCCAACTAATGAAAATTTGATGTTTAATGACATCATGTAATAAGCGGTTCTGCTACACTGTATCAGTATAGGAACTCACTCTCTGCTGCACTAATATCCACGGATTAGCAGGCCTAAGAAAGTGCAAAGACTGTAACTCTTTGTTTCTCCATGACCAAAGACTGCAACAGCTCAATAATTCTTCCAACCTATATTCAATTTTCCAACACGAGAACTAGATAAATTAAACTCAATCCAATGCACCAGGTCCACACTAAATAACCAATTTCTCACATCCAATGGGATGACATTAATCCATAACACCATAGCATTGGGACAGTCATGCAAGGCATGTAATATGGTTTCCACTTCAATTTCACAATTCACACACCAAGGTTTACCAATTTCAATTTTACTTCTCTGAAAGTTGGTCATCAATCTACTATGTAAAACTGAAAGTTGGTCATCGATCTACCATGTAAAAGCATCCAAAGGAAGAATTTCACTCTTCCTTGAACCTTAAGATGCCAAATTTTAGACCACGACTCATAATTTGTATCAGAGTATTGAATCAGCAGAGGCTATAATAAGCTGCAGACACTGAAAATTCGCCATGAATATCACCCGGCCAACATCTAACATCATCCCCTCCATCTCTACAAGGTGGAACGATATCTATGATTTTCTGCCGCATATGCATAGGCAGACAATGACTCATCATCCACAAATTCCACTCCCCATTGTCATCAACTAGATCAACAACTCTAGCATTACGCAAATCAGTTGGAATGTCAACCTCCAAATCTGCTATACAAAAATTACGAGCTATCCAATTTGAAGTCCACGCATCAATTGTTTCACCATTACCAACTATCCAAAAATCCAAAACTAGACATACTAGGCCACAACTTGACCAACTTGAAAACACACATTCACCAACACATAACATTTGACCAAAAACATTTATCGCATGAGAAAACGTGCAATCTATTTAAATCGTCGGAACTACGGGCGAATGTGCAGTCGCATAGGTCTTTTACTAGTTAGTAAATGAACCTGAGTCAGTTACAGTGCAATTATGAACCCAATTAATGTCATAATTTAATTTTCTACAATTCACTTTAATTGTATGATACATTGGAGTTTGAATCCCTTGCCAGATTTTACTTACCTCTCAATCAAACTCTAGACTACCGGTAATATTTTAGTGGTCCAGTGTCAGTGTCACACACCTACACATGTGAATATCTTCAATTAATTTATTTTTTTCAAAATATTATCGCTATCAACGCGTCGGCGTTTGGTGTTCGTGTCTATGTTCATGGTTCACAATTTGATTAACCCTAATTTGCGGAATATTAATATAAAGAACAAAAGAAACAGAACGTAAACCCTTCAAAAACAAAAAAACAGAACGTAAATGATTAACCCTAATTTGCAGAAGATATTAAATTGAAAATGTATCATCATGTAATAATAATACTAATAATCATATAAAAACAAAAGGAAGGAACAATAAAGGTACCTTTATTCTTAAAGAAAAAAGGGTGAAAGAGAAATGATGATGATGATACCTGAAAATGGGGATTTGAAAAATGATGATAAAGAAATAAGCTGAAAAAGCAATGGTGGAAATGAGCTTAGCCAATCGTGTAGAAGAACCCATTGAAATTGAAGCTTCTTTTTGAATAATAATAAAAACAAAAAATGGAGCTAAGAGAAAATAAATGTAACAAGTTTTGACGAGTTCAATTTCAATTTTTCAGTAAATAAATGTAAAATCCCTTTCAAGATTTTTTACATTATTTATTTATGGTTTATTACTAAAATGGTGATTAAGAGACTAATCCGGGTGTGGTTTTTCCGCAACGGTAGTTTGGCGTTATTGGACCACACCAAACTCTACTCAAAATATTGGAGCCAATTTTCCCTCCTTTTTCTTGTTATAAAATATTTGATGGAAATTTTTACACATTGTAGATCTTATAAGTAGTTTTTCTCCAACCTAAGATGAAAAAAAAGTTGTCTCTAAACGAAGTTGTAAATATCACTTGAATTTCATAAACACAACTGTGAGGTTTCAAATTTAAATCTAAATGAAGATGTATTGTCTAACAATATACATATATGTAATTTTATTGAAGTACAAATAAAAACTAAATATAGCATCTTTTAGTTGACCCAACTCCACCGGTTATTTTGATAATTTTTAATAACAATAACAAAATATTTTTTAACGCACATTAAAAAAAATCATATGAATGCTGTTAAATTTATGGGAGACTCGCATGATTTAGTCGACTCGGTTACATTTTAACTAATCAAAGTGAGTGTGATAAAAAATAAAAAAAGAATAACAAAAACTAAGACGTGGCTATAGAGAAACAAGCTTCCTTTAAAAATATGTTAAAGAGATTTTTTTGTTAACACTCAATTTTTTTTATACGAAAATGAAAAGAATAACAAAAACTAAGGCGTGGCTATAGAGGAACAGACTTCCTTTAAGTCCTCATAAATATGTAATCGTAAGAGCATCAACACAAGTGTTTGCTTCACAATGAGTATGATTTATTCGAACAATCCAATCTGTGAATAGAAAATGGAAGTACGTCCGTTTTGGATCATATTATGACATGAGTGTGCTTTAGTATTTTTTGGTAGAATGACAAAAAAAAAAGAAAAAAAAACCCTACAAACAGGATTCAGCCTGGGGCATCAAGCCTCAACACTGTCTCCAACTTTGAAGGGGGAGTTTGCCAAAAGGTCACACCTAACCTTGAATAGCGTCCGAGATTGGCCAAAAAATATGCACAACAGTTGCCCTCTCTAAGCACATGCTGAAAAGAAATGTTAGCAATATGCTCCTTTAAACCAAAAAATTTCATCAACAAAGAAGCGTATACATGCATATATAAGTGTTCCAGATGTTGAAGAAGATGAAGGACTTCTAAAGAATCTGTCTCACAAATAACATGTTGAATAGAGTTGTTGATTACCAACATCAAACCGTGATAACCCCCAAATAACTCAGCAAAAAGTGCATCTCCCCATCCCACATGAGTGTACTTTAGTTTAATATGACATGAGTAATTTCTTTTATTTATGTAAGAGGAGCATTTCTTGATCCAAAATTACACATAAAATGTTTCACAAAGTTCCCGTTATGATTTATGGTTATGGTGGTGTAAGCTGACTGACCATGAACATAAGACTCATTTGACTCGATAAATCTTTCTTTCATTATTTTTATTCTCTCGTAAAAGTTACAAATTAGGCTTTCTAGTTGGTCACATAAGTCTTTAGGAAGAAGAAAATGACTCACGACAAAAATAGGGATTCATTCTCGACTCACATTGATAGAGACCTAAATGAAAGATAATAAGGAAAAACAAGTATAATGCAATTAATACAAAGTGTGGTAGGTTGCATAGTTGACAAATTTGCTATGTCTTAGTAGTATAAATAATGAGGTGAGTGAATTGTGTTGGTTATGCAAGAATATTAGAGAAACCATTATGGTTAGGCAAAGAGTGGATTTTGTCTATCTTTGTGGAGCTTGACTGTGGGTAGATTGAATCATTTCCCTACTAAAATTTATTTTTCATTTTATTATTGCTAGAGCTTTTGCTCGGTTTGTATTCTATAACACAAAATTCCTTAGATCTAAATTTATGGGTTCCATCATTGGTCTGACTTACTAGAATAATCAAGGATAAGCATGCATTCTAGCTATTCAAAATTATTGAGGAAGAAGAAATGTTGGATGCAGAAATGGAGAAAGAATTGACGTGATAGAAACGAGAATGGACAAATTGGAGGAATTCGTCAAATCATTTATGTCAGAGTTTCGTCAATTGCTGGGGGCAGAGATGGTGAAGCATTTGGGGCATGTTCTCAATACAAATCTCAGTTTTGGTTGGGGCTTGTTGTCACTAACATATTTGATAAAGAATAAAGAAAACCTAAAGAGTCATGCACTTGTTGAACGTCAGTCTGACGAGACCTTCTCTCAGCAAGGGAAACGATCCAAGAAGATGCGGGGAACAGTTAAAAACAATGGTTTCAACTCTCAATATGGGAATTACAAGGAAGATGAAAGTGAAAACCTATAATTTTTGGATCTCAAATAGCATAATAGATCAACTAAGACCATTGAAGGTCATACCACGTAAGGCGGTTAGAAGGATCTAAATGATGAAGAGTTTCGAGCAACATGTGGCTGTTTCGACTAAGCCATGTCCGTCAAAACCTGGTATATTTGTGGGAGATCTGTCCACGGTTCCATTGCCACTAGAACGAACGCACGTGGGTTCAAGGGGTACGAGTCCTCCACAATTGTTGGCGGCCAACCTTTCTCCAACAACTCGAGAGAAGATAATAATCAAATTATTTGTGATATTTTGGGAGTGGATCAAAATAATGATCTTGGAACTTACCTTGGTGTTTCGATCATCGATCAACACATTACCAAGAATAGTTATTCCTTTTTTGTAGATAAAATGAGAGAAAATATCTTGTCTGGAAAGTGAATTTCTTCTCTTTTGCAAGTCGAGTAACCCTAGAGCAATCTTCCTTGACAAGTATCCCTGGCTACATGATGCAAACTTGCAATATTCCGGCATTTGTTTATGAGGAGATTGAACATATTTGCACGAATTTTATTTGGGGTTCTACTACTAATCATAGAAAATGTCATCTAATAGCTTGGCACACAATTTGGTTTTAGGAATATGTGAATTCTTAACCAAGCATATATGTGAATTCTAACCCTGAGAAGTTATGGGTTCGAGTGATGAAAGCTAAATATCATTTTAATGTGCTAGTTTTACCGCAGGTCCAATTGTTCACGTATTTGGTGTGCAATTTCTCGTGTTTGGCACCATGTCCAAAGCAATGTGTGTTGGGTGATTAGAAATGATGATGATGATATCTAGATTTTGGAAAGATGTTTGGATTTTAAATATTAGCAGCTTGGGATATCTTTTTCCGGAGGCTATCCCCCAAGGTCAAAGCAATTTTTCAGTTTCCTTCTATTCTACCAATGGAACTTGGAAATGGGACTAATTACTTCATCAATTCCTGCCATATAATGCGTGTGATAAAATTCTCAAAATCAAACCACCAAAGAAGCAAGAGGATAACAATTTTGCTAATTGGTCTCTTTCTACGGATGGTCATTAGAATTGATTATGATATCACACTTTCGAAAGGCTAGACAAACCTAAAAATAAGCCTTTGACGGATTACATACTATGTCTTGATTGTTTTTTATCAAAATGGGCTTGAGCCTTGTAAAGCCTGGTTTAAACCATTTTATTTCTATCATAACTATAGGGTCGATTCACGTGAATTTTAATCAATCAAATATATGTATTATTTTTTAAAAGAATCAATCAAACATATGTATTAGAAAGTATGTGTGAAAAAATAAGTTACAGGCACTCCGCCTAATCGCAAAATCAGGACGCAAATTAGTATAACTAATACATTTTATGATATTATTTGTACTTTATTCTATTTTGTAATATAAGATATATTTCCTTTTGCTGTTAGAAAAAAGTCTAACTAATAACTAATAGACATTTTTTTCTGATTAATTTTTATAGCACACAATTTTAACACGCAAAGATGTCTTTCTTGCATGGAATGCAATCTAAATCACCTTCTCTTTGACTATCTAAATATTCGATGATAAGGTTTAACGAAAGTCATAACAATCATTTCATTGGTTAATTTTCTTTTTGACAAAAAGATTTAATTGATTAATAAGTGATTGGTTTTAAACGGTTAATGGAGTCTAATTAAGAAGGAATACTAAAAAAAAAAACTTGAATTTTATTCAGAATTTATATATTATCTCTCAGTCAATCATTGGTCATTATAAGAAGAATTTTTATAGTCAGACAAACTATGAGAGTCTTATCTCTAAGAACTGAAAATTTAGGACAAACAAATTGATTAATTTTTGCCTGCGTTGAATTGATTAATTAAGAATGTGTACATATTCAAGTGAAATTTTTATCAAATAATTATACTTAAGCGGTTAATGATTTTTCTTTAGACAAATCGTTTGAAAGAATTTGAGTTTAATTTTAAGGTCTTGAGTTGTTAATGAACTTCCATTGTGATCAATCATCTGAACATTTGCTAAGTCTCTTTTACAAAAAAAAACGGGTAGATTTTTTTTTTACAAAAGCAAAACGATATTCATTCTTTTAAATTGATAGAATACATCATATACAATAACATGATTAAGATCACTAAAAATGTAAAGGATGAATCTGCGAACAAACTCACAACACTCAAGTTAATAGCATATAACGACAAAATGTCTACAAATAATATGATAAAATTTAAATCATTAAAATACTCTTGCTTCCGGATCTGCAACGTTGACACCCAAATCATTGATTGAATATGTGATTTGACTGAATCTAATCTTTCAATAGGAACCAAACAAATACCGCAACAAGACGTGAAAATAAACAACGCTCCACAAGACGACGGACAAACGCCGCACTCGGGCGACAAAATCACAAAAGAAAAAACTTGATATATATAAAAATAACTTATTTAGATTGAAAAAAATGAAAAAAAAGGTTGCAGAGGAGTGATTTTAGGTTAGAAATGACCTAAAATCATCCCTCCTTGATGAATGAAAAGAAAGATAACTAAGAGAGAATTTGGAATTTCAACAAAAAAAGGCTTAATTGCACTTTTGCCCCCTATATCTTTTGCCAATTGTGCGATTTTGCATCCCATCCTTTTTTTTTAGCGATTTTGCACCCTATCATTTATCCTCTTTCTGATTTTGTAGCCCCTCGTGTGTTTTTTTGCCTTCGTCTTGACTTTGCTCTGCGATAGGGTGCAAAAAAACACACGAGGGGTTACAAAATCAGAAAAGGGGTAAATGATAGGGTGCAAAATCGCTCAAAAAAAAGGATGGGGTGCAAAATCGCACAATTGACAAAAGATAGGAGGCAAAAGTGCAATTAAGCCAAAAAAAAGGTGGATCAACACATAAAATATACTCAATTTTATTATCGTTTTTTATTTTTATTTTTCCTTTTCTTCTTTTTATAAATCCTCGTTGCTTTCTTCGGATCGCTAACCATTCGATATACTTATCTTTTTGTTTGCATTAAACTTATAAATTAAGCAAATTATGATGAAAAAACGTATACTTTTTTGCTTAAGGTACTTGTGAATCTTTGAACATGAAAAAATGAAAACCACAACCTCTTGATCCTTTGCAATAAAAGAATGGAGCATTTATCACCGTTCGAATGTAAGAAGGATAGAAGGAAGCATTATCTTTATGAGTGGTCCATGATTTGATGTTAAAAAGTTTTTGAAGTCTTTTTGTTCTTTAACTATTTTTTACATAGATCTTTTTTTAGAGAAGTAAAAAAGATTGTAGTTTAGTATTTAAATTTGTCAATAAACATAAATTTAATGCAAAATATTTAAACATTCAGAGATTAAATTTAAAATGTAGTATAAGTTTAAGATCTTTCAAACGTTGTAGATAATTTTTTTTTTTTTTGAAAGACTCAAACGTTATAGATGATTGTTTCTTATGTTAGAGTCCATTTTCTTTTCTATCTCTCTTCCCCATGTGTGTTAGTTGATTAATAAATAATCTAGTTTGTTACAAGTTCTGGGTTTCAGAGTCTGACGTTTCAGAGTCTGAGGTTTCAGAGTCTGAAGTTTCAGAGTCTGAGGTTGTTAGAGTTTGTTACTTAGCTTGTGCTTCAAGCAATCTAGCATAACTTTTGTATATAAGCCAATTCACTTGTACATTCTAAAAAAAAAATCAATAACACAGTTGCCTTTCAATTTCTATTACAACTTTTTCCCTCTCTCTCTCTGAGTGTAGTGTGTGTGAACCAAGTGAAAAACCCCATTGATATTCAAGCTCCAACAAATGGTATCCAGAGCATGGTTGCTGAAGCTTGACGATTGAAAATAATAGTGCAAGTGAGGTGAGTGAAACCTTCAACTGCGAAAAAACACAGTGAGTGAGCAACAATGGCGAATCTGAACGGACATTTTTCGGCGACGTTTCCGATTCTTGACGGAAGAAACTACGACCCATGGAGTATGAAGATGAAAGCGATTCTTGGCTCTCAAGAGGTGTGGGATCTGGTGGTGAACGGCCTTGATCCGCTGTCGAAGAATCCAACTGTTGCGCAACAAGCGACGTATAAAGATGCGAAGTGTAACGACCCTATTTTCGTATGTTATATTTTTATATATTTTATTTTATGGATTTGCATTTAAAAATATTTTCTCGTAATCGAGAAATAATTATTTGGCGCGAGGATAAGTTCGTAATCGAGTTTTTAGAGTTTTGGGTGAAATTGGGCCTAGGGCGTGAATAGTATTGGGCTTTTGAGTTTATAAGTAGTAATGATCAAGTGGATGAGATTTAGTGAGCTTGGATTGGGTTGAAGGGCTAGGATTGATCATGAGAGTTAGTAGTGGATTGGATGGCCAAGATTCATTCCCTTGAGTTATAAGATATTTGTAAGATCATGAATAGTGCCATTCATCTTCTTTGTTGAGAGAACGTGAGAAGCTAGGAGAGAAAGCTAGGGCAAGAGCAAGAGAGCAAGAGAAAGCTTGGAACTTTCGTTGATTCATCGATTTTGAGGTAAGAGAGGTAGTATTGCTTATTCATAAGTGATTTTGAGAAGGGGAGAATGTCTATTTCTCCATCCCAAACTTCCCCTTTCACTTTGTCTAGGTTTTGATGGAAAGTTTTTATGATTAAAGTTGTTAATGATCATGTTGTGCTTAATTGATGCTAAGTGATGTTGCTAGTATGTTTAATTGAAGTTATATGATGTTTATCTATGTTTGGGTATTCGAAAATGTTGTTGTTGTTCAAGAAAAGCTTGCGTGAACCCTAACAATGGTGGTTTTTGTTAAGGCCATCATGTTGTGTGAGTATGTGTTATATAATGCTTGGAATGGCTGTTAGGAACTAATAGAGTGTGTCTAAGGTTTTGAAAGTGGAGTTGGACTTAATAATATTAAAGACTAAGGTGTGGGAAGTGATGAATATGTTTGGAATGGATAAGTTATCAAAATGTGTGGGTTTTCCTTTGAAACCCTTATGTGGTTGAGTATATACATGTTGTGTCTTATGATTTGGCCATGAGAGCCTAGTAGATGTGTTTGTTGTTGTTGATGTTGTGATAATTATCAGAGTGCTGATAATTTAGTGGTTGTGTTTGTTGTTGTTGTTGTTGTGATAATTATCAGAGTGCTGATAATTTAGTGGTTGTGTTTGTTGTTGTTGTTGTGATAATTATCAGAGTGCTGATAATTAGTTGTGTTAGTAAGTATCATATATTTGCTAAGTGAATCATCATGCATTTCATGATTGTATGATACCCGGAGCGGGTTATTCGATGATATCCGTGTGCGGATATGAAATCCAAGAGTGCTTGGTTATCAAGAGTGCTTGATAAGGATATAAGTTTATCCAAAATGATTTGGTACCACATGCATTAGAGAATGCATTTGAGGCATGCATCCTTTGTGACATTAGTGTTCATTTAGGAATTATGTGTGCATAATGGATGTTAAGTGATAATTGTTATTGATGAGTTTTGTGCTTGAGGAATTATGTGTGCATAATGGATGTTAAGTGATAATTGTTATTGATGAGTTTTGTGCTTTGTCAATTACGTGTTGTGTTTTGGTTATGTATAATAATGTGTTATTTATACATGTTTATTGGTTGTGATACTAACACTCTCTGTTTTGTGTTATTTGCTGGATCTTTGGGGATCCAGAATATCAGGGTGACGAGTCTATCGTCGAGGAGTAGCATTTTGCTGTTTAGAAGCTTGCGTAGTGGTGAGGGCATAGCTTAGCTATCCTTACTTTTTTTGTACTAGGTGTTGTATCCTAGTTAGAGTTTAGGGCTCTGATAGTTGTAACACTACTTTGGGTATCTGAACGTGTATGTATAAATCTGGTAATGGTCTCTGTTGTAGATTTGGATGTTAGTTTTTCTAATGCTGATGGTCTGATTTTCTGCACAACTTTTCCGAATTTGAAACAAAAACTGGTACTGATCGGTACAGAATTGGCCTTGGGTGTAAACATAAAAGTTTTAGATAATTTTGTTAGCTTTCCAGTGGCTTTGGTTTGACGTGAAAATGATTTTTAGTTTTTGAGTTATGATGAAAATACGCCCAGAAGGTCTTAGTGAAATTGTACTGTGACAGCATTTTCTGTTTCATGTTTTTGTGTCTTTTTCGCACGTCTCTGTTTTAAATTGGTCTTTGGTATAAACATGTGAAATGTTGTAATGTGTTTTGAAAACGAAAAAAAAGAAATGCCGCAATCGATTTCGTGAACATGAGCATAGAAGGGGTATGAGCATAGAAGGGGTATGAACTGTTCGTTATTTTTTTTTATTTTTTTTTCCGCTGCTGTATGTGAATCAAATATATTTTGATCTGTTGATGTTTATAAAAATGCGTTTTCATTATGTTGTAACTTCCTATGTCCTTAACGTTTTTTTTTTAAAGTTAATAATCGGCGATTAAGGGTTAGGGTGTTACACGAAGAAGAAAGATTACAAAGGCTTGTGTATTCTTCACCAGTGCGTGAATCAAGCAATTTTCGAGAAGATTGCAAGATCGGAGTCGAGCAAAGCGGCGTGGGACATTCTTGCGAATTCATATGCCGGCGATCAGAAATTGAAGAAGGTGTGATTACAAACCTTAAGGAAACAGTATGAATTGATAGGAATGGAAGAAAACGAAAAGATTGCTGATTACTTCACCAGAATTCAAACAATGACGAACCAAATGTGTTCTTATGGTGAAACCCTAACTGATGAATCAATTGTGGAGAAGATTTTGCGATCTGTAAATTCAAGATTCGATCATGTCACGGTAGCGATTGAACAATCAAAGGATCTTTCAGAAATCAAATTGGAAGAACTTCAAGGCACACTTGAAGCACATGAGCAACGAATGAATGAAAGGAAGGCTGCAAAATCAAGTGTTGAACAAGCATTGCTTGCACAAATTGGTAACACCAAAGGTGATAATCAACGAGGGCGTGGAAGAGGCAGAAACAATTACAGAGGTGGAAGAGGTAGAGGTAACAATTCTAACTCAAATTATGGCAGAGGAAGTGTTAGTAACAACATCAGCAATGATAATCAGAAGAACAATAGCAATGAAAACTATAGAGGTAGAGGTGGTAGAGGTGTGAGAGGAAGAGGAGGTAGAAAATCTGATAAGAGCCATATTCAATATTATAATTGCAACAAATATGGTCATTATGCTGATGAATGTTATAGTAACACCAATAATAATGATGCAAAATTGGCACAAGAGGAAGATGAGAAGGAAGAGGTTCTGCTGATGGTTGTAGAAGAGAAAATAAGTGAAGAAACATTGAATATGGTAACTGTAACAAATGGAGGTGACCATGGTGATGAATGGTTTCTTGACACTGGGTGTTCAACACATATGTCAGGCAGAAAAGATTGGTATATTGAGATGGATCACTCTATCAAAAGTAGGGTGAGATTTGCAGATGACAGGACAATGAAGGTGGAAGGTGTAGGAAAAGTGAAGATTAAGAAGAAAGATGGCTCTGTGTGCCTCATATCTGGTGTGTTATATGTGCCAGGAATGAAGAGTAATTTCTGAGTATTGGACAACTCTTGGAGAAGGGTTGTAAAATGGTACTATAGGAGTTGGCAATGAAAGTTTAAATTGTGAGAACAGGCTATTGATCAAGGCAGTGTTGTCTAAAAACAGAACCTTCAAGGTTGAGTTGGAAGTTATGATTCAACAGTGCTTGGCTACTACAGTTAACAAGGATGAGTGGTTGTGGCACTTCAGATATGCTCATCTGAATTTTGGTGATTTGAATAAGCTACAAACCAAGGAGATGGTGAGAGGTCTCCCTCACATTCATGTGCCAAAGGATGTGTGTGCAGAGTGCATTGAAAGTAAGATGTCTAGAAGCTCATTTAATCAAAATATGTCCATCAGGTCTAAGAGGAAGCTGCAAGTGATGTTTTCTGATGTATATGGACCAATTCAGAATGAGACACCTGGAGGTAACAAGTATTTTGTTACTTTCTTAGACAAATTTACTAGAAAACTTTGGATTTACTTGATTAGGAGGAAGAGTGATGTGTGAGTGTATTCAAGAAATTCAAAGTTCTAGTAGAAAAACAATGTGGAGAAAGTATTGAAGTGCTGAGAACAGATGGAGGTGGAGAATATGTATCTACTGAATTCAATGATTTTCTTGCAAGTGAAGGAATTACTCTTGAAGTCACACCACCATACACACCTCAGCATAATGGTGTTGCTGAGAGAAAGAATATGACCTTGTTAATATGGTGAGGAACATGTTGAAAAGTAAAAACTTGCCTAAGTACTTGTGGGGAGAAGCAGTGAACACTGCTGCATATATTTTGAATAGAAGTCCAATTAAGAAAGTTGAGAACATGACTCCTGAGGAAGCTTGGACTGGTGTCAAGCCCTGTGTATCTCATTTGAGAGTGTTTGTGTCCATTTGTTACAGACATGTGCCTGATCAAGTGAGAACAAAACTTGATGACAAAGGTGAGAGGATGATTCTGCTGGGATATCACTCAACTGGTGGATATAAACTGCTAAATCCAGTGAACAACAAAATAGTAATCAGTAGGGATGTGGTGGTTGATGAGCACAATGAATGGAAGTGGAATGATGTTGCTGAAACAGAGAAACAGAATTTATTGGACATGTCTGCTGATGAATATGTTGATAATAATGCACAAGAAATTGTTGATACAATTGAACCTGTGCAGCAAGAGGAAATAGCTGAGATGCCAAGAAGATCAGTGAGACAAAGACAGCCTCCCGCAAGATTAAATGATTGTGAAATAATGACAGACAATGCAGTGAATGATGAAGGTGACATAGTGCATTTTGCACTGCTTGCTGAGACTGAACCAGTGAGTTTTGAAGAAGCAATAAAGAACTCTAAATGGTTAGGTGCTATGAAAGAATAGATCAAATCAATAGAGAAGAACAATACTTGGGAGTTGTGCACACTACCTAAAGGGAAGAAGACAATAGGAGTGAAATGGGTGTATAAAGTGAAGGTGAATCCAAAAGGAGAGGTAGTGAAATACAAGGCAAGATTAGTGGTTAGGGGCTTCCTACAAAGGCAGGGCATTGATTATGAGGAGGTCTTTGCACCTGTGGCAAGACTTGAAACTGTGAGATTGGTTGTTGCACATGCTAGTATGCAAGGATGGAACTTACATCAATTAGATGTTAAGTCGGCCTTTCTCAATGGAGAATTGGAAGAGGAAGTGTACATAGACCAGCCACAAGGTTTTGTAAAGAAGGGTAGTGAAGATAAGGTGTTGAGATTAAGAAAAGCCTTGTATGGTTTGAAACAAGCTCCACGTGCTTGGAATAAAAGGATGGATAAAACCTTGATCAATATGAACTTTGTGAAATGCATCTCAGAACATGGAGTATATGTGAAGGGGGTGGAGACATAGTGATTGTGTGCTTGTATGTGGATAACTTGTTGGTAATAGGGAATAATGAAGTCAAAGTAGCTGAATTTAATAAAAATATGATGAATGAGTTTAACAAGACAGATCTTGGGAAGTTATCTTACTTCCTAGGCATTGAGTTCAGGAGAACAAGTGCATGAATTGTTCTCAGTCAGCAGAAATACATTGCTGATGTGCTTACCAGATTCAATATGATGAATTGTAACAGTGCAGAAACACCTGCAGAAGCTAGACCGAGTCTTGTGAGAGATGGTGATGAAGAAGAGGTGGATTCAACTGAGTTTAGGCAGATTGTAGGGGCACTGAGATATCTCTGCAACACTAGACCAGATATTGCATTTTGTGTTGGGGTTATCAGCAGTTATGGACAGGCCTAGAGTATCACATCTCATGGCAGCTAAGAGGATCATGAGGTACCTGAAGGGAACAATGAGCTATGGAATTCTGTTTCCAAGCAAGAGGAGTGAGAACTTGAATGAATTGTATGGATACACTGATGCAAATTTGTGTGGAGATAAGAATGATAGGAAAAGCACTGCTGGTTTTGTTTTCTTTGCAGGAGTAGCACCTGTGTCTTGGTGTTCAAAGAAGGAAGCTGTTGTTGCATTATCATCATGTGAAGCAGAATATATTGCTGCTGCAATGGGTGCCTGTCAAGCAGTATGGCTTGACACTTTAATGCTTAAACTCAATATGAAGAAAGTGGATGCAGTAGAGCTGTTTGTTGACAACAAATCAACAATAAATCTAGCCAAGTTTCCAGTAGCACATGAAAAATGTAAGCATATTGAAACACGCTATCATTTCCTCAGAGACCAAGTTACAAAGGGAAAACTAAAGTTGAGCTACTGCAAATCTGAGGATCAATGTGCTGACATTTTTACCAAGTCCCTCAAGAAGGACATCTTTAATAAGATGAGGAATAATTTGAACATTGATTGTAACAAACTAGATTAAGGGGGTGTGTTAGTTGATTAATAAATAATCTAGTTTGTTACAAGTTCTGGGTTTCAGAGTCTGACGTTTCAGAGTCTGAGGTTTCAGAGTCTGAAGTTTCAGAGTCTGAGGTTTCAGAGTCTGAAGTTTCAGAGTCTGAGGTTGTTAGAGTTTGTTACTTAGCTTGTGCTTCAAGCAATCTAGCATAGCTTTTGTATATAAGTCAATTCACTTGTACATTTTAAAAAAAAAAGAAAAAAAATCAATAACACAGTTGCCTTTCAATTTCTGTTACAACTTTTTTCCTCTCTCTCTGAGTGTAGTGTGTGTGTGTGTGTGAACCAAGCGAAAAACCCCATTGATATTCAAGCTCCAACAATGTGACTCAACATAGGCCTTGGATGGTGGATATTTTCCGAAATTATGAAAAAATTCAATTTACTTAAACTTCAATTTTTCTATAAAAAATAGGCATAGTTATGTTTAAATGTTAGAGAAAAAATAATTTAGGTGAGTCAAAAATTGGAGAAACATAAGTTGTTTAGAAATTTCAAAAAGAGTTATGCTAACAAGGTTCAAAACAAAATCTTTCTAGAGGTACTAGTAATAAGTTTTCCTAGAGATACAAATTTTCCAAATCCATTTTTTGTTCTAAGAATATATTCCAAAAATTTGAAAACTATAAATTATTGCAATAAATTTAGATATTGACCCGAAAATCTAACAATAAAGAGAAAAATTAAAAACACAATAAAAAAATAAAAGAAATAATTATTCTAAAATAATTATACAAATATGATTTTTCATGTTATTATCCCGACCTTTGGATGTATCCAAAAGAAACGGGATCTCTTAGTTTGTTGTATTTAGATTTCAAGGCATATAAAAAAGCTTATATAAATCACACAAAATAAAAAGCTTCCAGTTTTAGGCATGTAGCAGTGTTAAAACTTTTAGGGAGAGCTTACCGTCCATTTACGTCCCACAATGCTTGAAAGATTAGTCTTTGCAGTTGCGTGCAGAGGATGTCTGAGTTACAACCAAAAAAAATTGAGAAGAGACAAGTACACATTATAACTTGGTGAGTGACGTGACAAAGCTCCGCATCACATGTGGATGAGTGGATCACACATTTCAATGCAATAATTAGCCTCTAAATCTAATAATTGTACGAGGTCCACCGGGTTCCGGTAAAAAAAATGCCTTGTTTATTTGATGATTTTTTTTTTTTTTTTTATAAACTGTAGTATTTTGTTTTTGTTCAATTTATACCAAAGTTGATATCAGATTTGAGTGTATATTTTTTCTTCTATTCTTTCATGTAATTTATTTTATATACCCTTTAATTTATTAGCATTTTGTGATATTAAGAACAACACAAGTAACATATTCAAAAAAATGTTACAATGATACATGGAAGAGTAAATTTTCTGATACTAAAATCTCGTCCGATTTTTTAATATTAAAATTTTATATTGACAAATATTTACAACCGAGGAATAATAATCTACTTGTAGATGAAGTACATATTCTTATATCATCATCACCACCTTTTTATTTGCTAGTGTGAAATCTTCACAATTTCTATTCTATGTGGAGCAACCTACCCTTTGATGTTCTATCATCCATCTTCTCTTTTCTCTCCCCAGATTCCTTAGCAAGAGCAAGATCAACTTGCAAGAATTGGCACACATGTGGAACTTCCATAACCAATTACAAGCCTCATGAGACTACACCATGGTTCTTAGCACTACCAATTCGCAATTACCAAAAATCATGTTGTTATGCTCACAATCTCATCACAAAAAAGTGGCACGAAATTTCCTTAGATTTCTTTCCATTCCAAACATCACTTAAACCAATTAGTAGCCTCATCCTTTTGAAGGTCACAAATTCAACAACACTTCGATTGGTTCTTTGTAACCCTTTTACAAGACAATTCAAGTACCTTCCTAAGTTGAATGTTTCAAGGACTAATCCAGCTTGTGGAATTGTTACAATTTTGGAACCAAATAATGTTTGGTGTTTTCCTTGTTTTAGAATCTACGTGGCCGGTGGCATGTCCGAGGCCAAACATGGCGGCGCCACGTATGAACCGACCGTGGAAATATATGAATCTTGTGTTGACACGTGGAAAATCGTTGGATCGGCGCCGGTTGAATTTTCAGTTAGGCTGACGGTTTGGACACCAAATGAAAATGTGTGTGTAGAGGGAACAAGAACAACAACGTTGTATTGGATAACCTCGGCAAGGGCTTATAGTATGATGGGCTTTGATGTTGGGAATAATTGTTGGATGGAATTTAGTGTGCCTCTTGCGGATAGGCTTGAATTTGCAACACTTGTGAGATGGAATGGAGGGTTGGGATTGATTGGTGGCACGTGTGGTGGAAATGTTTGTGTTAGGGAAATGAGTGAAGGGGATAAATGGTGTTTGGTTGATGAGATGCCAAGTGAATTAGGGGTAGGATTGTTGTGTGGGAAGAGAAATTGGGAGGGTGTTAAGTGTGTGAGTGATGATGATGCTATTTGTTTGTATAGGGAACTTGGATATGGAATGGTGATTTGTAGAAAAGTTGGGGATATGGGTAGATGGGAATGGGTTTGGGTTGATGGGTGTGGTTACATTAAAGGGAAAAAAGTGCTCAATTGTCCTATAAGAGGAATACTTGTTCATCCAACTCTTGCTTCCTCATCTATTTTCTTTTAAATTAGAAATGATCTTTGGGTGTGTTTTTGAGAGGTTTTATTCGTGTATGAGTTGCTTATTGAAAAGAAAAAAAAATGTATTTTGTGAGAATTTATTATGTAGAAATTTGTAAGAAATTTAAGTATTGAAATATCATGAGATGATACTTTAGGTGGAATATTAACCCATGGAATGTAGGATTTGTCTTGTCTTGAATGTAAAACACATGTTCGATGGTCTTCTTGTTTGCATTACTTATAGGTAGCAATAGGCTTAAGAACAAACGAAAATATGTCAAAACAATAAAGAGAACAAAAGGAAAGTAAAAATATGCATTTGAGATTATTCCTTTATATGAATGGGGGTTTAAGTTGGAAGCACGTTATTTTGGAAGGGCATGAATTTGATGTAGTATGTGATTATTGATCAAAGTAACATTATTTTGGAAGTTTCGGTCTTCACATTAAGAGTGATATGAACACATGATCATTGTACACTTTCATTAATAACACAATGTGATTTTTAAACATAAATTAACAAAAGCATATGCAGAAAAGTAGGGCTGAGCATCAGACAGTTTTGGACGGGTTCGGGTCCGAAATCGCCACACTAGATAAAATCGAAGGCACCAAATCCAGAACCAGATTCGACCGTATCTTGTCTCAGTTTCGGCGGGTCTTGGGTTAGTCGGTTGGACGGGTAGCATGGGTGGGTTGATTCGATTTTGTGCCTCAACAAAGAAAAAAATTACAGAGAAGCTGTTAGAGTAAGCACAAAGGACATGAATTGAACCTCTATTTTTACCTCTACTGAAAATGACAAACATACAATAAAAATACACAAAGAACGTGAGAGAGAGAGAGAGAGGGAGAGAGAGAGAGAGAGGGGGGCAAACAACAAAGGAAAGGAAAGAAGAATATGAGGGTGAAGAGAAAAGAGGACGACAATGGAGTTTTGAAGTATGAGATTAGAGAGGGAGGACATGGAAGAGAGGGGCGCTACTGTCATTGATACAAGTTAATACATAGGAGTGGTCATAAAGGTTAATACTAGCTTTTATTAAAAAATTAAATTGTTTAGTTTCAAATGTCAAGTGTTGTACAACTGTAGAGTAGACCAAAGACACCTAGTAGTAGCTGGATATTCACGTGACCTCAAAGTATTTTTACATAATATATAATATAGCGGTAGTAGTAATTTGGACGGGTTTAGATAATTGTAATTTATTTGGGCCGACCCCGACCATCCAAACCCATTCATAACTGTTTCTGGGTAGTTTTGCACCCATGGACCGAACCGACCCGCCCGTAACACTTATATTTTCAACGGGTTTATTGGGTTTCGGTCGGTTTATCATATTCTGCTCAGCCCTATAGAAAAGTATTCTACAAAATTAATGTAAATTGGCAAAACAATATGAATCGAAAAAGAGAGACCAACAAAACAAACATGTACACACTATTAGTTGTAGGTGCCATTTAGCCTGCTTCTTTCCCACCATAGAAAAGTCTTTTTTCAACCATTAGATTGAGTAGTACCACCATTGTTATTCTAATTTATCCACACTATATATTTTTTCACATCATCTCTGACCTTAACAACTCAGTTTATGATCGTCACCTATGGAAATTACATCTCTCAATTTGTTTTTCCCTTCAAAAATATTCTTGAAACAAAATAGAGAGAAATGAATCTAATCTGAAACCCAACTATTCATCTTCATTCATTCATTCATTATTCATTCATTCATGTGTTCGTCAAGCAAATCATTCATCTTCACCAATCTTTTCTTTCGAAAAGTTGAGATTTGGAACATCACAACAACAAGAACAGATTTGGATCTGAAAAACCACCACAACAAGCTTCATTGTATTTTCTAAAATTTGCATCGGCCAAGACAACAAACAAGAAGAGAAATAACATTGTATATGATAGTTAATTTGATTTTGGTTCTGAGGAAATAAATTGGGGAGTTAGGATCTATTTTGATAAGTTTTTGCTAAGTAATTGTTATGTTAAATATTTAATTATAGTATCTTATGTTTATACTGAGATTTTGTTTTAAACATATAAGATAAGATTGTAAACTAGTGATTATCCTTTGATTCATATCCATATAAGATAAGATTGTAACTTAATAATCATAACTAGCAAAACTGAACAAAATTAATTCCCTAATTTAGTTGGTGAATAAAAGGAAAAAAAAGGAACAAGAGAAGAGTCAGGTGCCGAGAAGAAAAATACTAGTGAAATGTGTTCTATTGGAAAGATATGGAAGATGAAGATAGTGGGTGAGAGAGAGTGGTTGGAGAAGGAAAGATATGGAAGATGAAGATAGTGGGTGAGAGAGAGTGGCTGGAGAAGATAGTAAGATAATAATCTAGTGTTGAGAGACTATTGTAATAGTGTGTTCTTTATATGATCCAATGATTAGAAAACACTTTCCCATGGTGGGAAAGAAGTCTCCTTTCCCATGCTAAACGGTACCTTAGTTGTATAATTCAAACTATATGTCCAATGGGCCAACCCCAGAAGATGCACCTAAGAGGAACTCCAGAGGATTACCATAGATGATGTGTTGGTCCACTAGTCAAGTATATAGTTATTATATGATGTATATACCATATATTAACACAAGTTTGTTAGAGATTAGTTAGTTGACAGCTACTGGCTTAAGCCGAAAGAGTAAAAAAGGGTACAGAAAGAATATTAGGAAAATTCTATTGAAAAAAAGAATATTAGGAAAATGTATCTTATTTAACATCATTAAAAATAATAATGATATGTCCCCGTGAACATAGCTCAGTTGGCAGGAACAATGCATTGTCATATGTAATGATTAGCGTTTGAATTCCGGACACCCCACTTATTCACCTTAAAAAGTGAATTCTAATCATTAGGCTTGACAAAAATAAAGATATGTCCACGTGAGTATAACTCAATTGGGAGGAACGTTGCAATATACATGAGTTAGAGTTCGAACTCTAGATTTTCCACTTATTCATTTTTAAGGGGTGAATTTCTAGACTCTAAATTAAACGAGAAGTCTTGACGTAACGGTAACGGATTCAAGTTCGGCAAAACATAGGAACAAAATTAAAAGAAAAATAACAAGTTAAAAGGTTTTGAGAATTTGGCGCGAGGCCCAAATGCATCCACTTAAATCTTTTATCACCCCACCGTTTCTATTAAACCCGTATCGTAGGGTAATTTTTAGTTTTATCATTAGTGTGGAAATCTTAAATCTTATATACGAATTTTTCTGGAAATTTTAACTATGTTATGCTCTATATTGTTTAAGGGTTTTCTGAATTTGGATAACTGGGGTACTATAGACGAAAGGAAATCACCTTGTTAGCCTTTTATCATAGGACTAAATCAAATACTTATTTCAGCATGGATATAGAACTTTGGTAGAATGATATTCTTGCCACAGTTGTTTAGAGGGGTACTCTATTAAAGAACATGTATGAACTATGCGTAGCAAAGCAAAGGAAACCACCTTGTCCGCTTCTCTAATTTATGGTTTGTTTGATTTTATTTTTATCAATCCACCTAATGTTTTCATAGATTTGATGATATAGTTTTTTTTTTGTTAACATGTTATACGATTATAGTCTCACAAGTAAGAAGTTTCCACCGCAGGATAATGGTAACTAATCTCCATTAGATAATTAGTTGGACACATAAGATAAATTCTTCCCTTTTAATCTAATTTTCGTCATACATAAGAGTTAGTGATCAAACTCTTAACTACTTATTTAAGTGTCTAAATCCCTTGCCACTTATACCAATACATTATCGGTGGATTTGATGATATGGTTTTTTTTTGTTAAGTAGCATATTGACTAGAAATTCACATTTTTAAGGTCATAAATGAGGTGTTTGGGGTTCGAACTCTGAACCCTACATATATTATACGATGTCTCTACCAACTGAGTCAAGTTCAGATGATATATTTGATAATTTTTTTTGTTTTTTTACAAATGGACATATTTGATACTCCTCTCCGTCCCTTTTTATAGGAGTAGTTTACAAAAATCACGTGTATTAAGAAAAGTTGTTGGAGTAATAAAGTTGTCTCAAATGTGTGTGACTATTACTAGATTACCCTTAATTAAATATATATTTAATGTTAATTTTTCATAAACCAAGACAAATTGATAGTATTAATAAGGGGTATATTTGGAAAAAGAGTAATCAATGCTTCTAGGAATTTGTATATGATCTTATATTTAGGGACAAAACTTTTTTGTAAACTACTCCTATAAATAGGGACGGAGGTAGTAATATAGTCAATCAAACAATTAACACCATCTGTAATATAAATAACGCCTAGTACCCTCACACAAAAAAAAAAAATAACGCCTAGTAATTACTGCTTTAATGTATATTATTTTACCCATAATGTCATAATTTTAGTAAATAAAACACACACTTAAGCCTCTCAAGGGGTTGGTAACCAGCTTATATGTTCCTAATTAAATTTTGAGAAATGAAATTTTAAAATTAAAGTAGCTTCACCTGTCTAACCATACACAACTACAACATTTCTGCACCACAAAATTAAACGTTTTATCACAAATTTACAACAATAAAGAAAAAAATTAAATTAAAGGGTCAGCTAGTTGGCTATAAGTTTGATCACCAACTTAATTTATAATTATTCAAATAAGTTTATATATATAATGGCACTAAAAGGACATAGCTAGACTACAACAATTAGTTAATCACAAAGAATGGAAACAAAATTGAGGCCACTTGGCTTAATTGCATTTATTGTATTGGTAACATTGGTCTCAAAAGGAAATGCTCAAGATAGCTCTTGCTTAAACAAGCTAGCACCATGCTTAAACTACCTCAGTGGGACTAAAAACCCACCTGATAGCTGTTGTGATCCACTGAAATCTGTGATTGAATCAGATGCAGCATGCTTATGTAGCTTGGTAAGTAATAGAAGCACAAGACAAGCTGAGAAAGCTGGCATTAATATTAGTGAGGCTCAGAGTTTGCCAGGGAGATGTGGCCAGCATGTTAATCCATTGTCATGCCTCTCAAGTATGCTTTCCTTCTTTTAGTCCAATTTTTGTTAACTTACCACCTTGTCTATCCCTAAATAATTTTATTTTTTAAAGTTTCAACTGTATTAATAAACTTTATAATAAAATTTCTCTAATAATTTCACATTTTAGTAGAAAATATTATGAATGATGAATTTAAAAAATAATGAGGTCTGATCATCTCCTTATCTACTCCATGTCTAATATAATAAAGTGAAATTACCATAAGATATAATTAGATGCATGTGTGATTTATTTTATATTGTCGGTCTATTATCATTAAAATTAAAATAATAGTTGACATAATAGTTTTTTTTACAATACATGGACTTTTTTCTTGTCCACGTGAACATAGTTCAGTTGATAAATACATTGTAATATACCATAGGGATCGAGGTATTATACAATTTGAAAAAGAAAATAATTACCTTAGTGAATCTCTCTACTTAAAATGAGTGGCATCCTTGACTTTGTAATTTTTTTTTAAGGAAATTAAATTAATTTAAAATAATTAAGTATGTGTTATTTCAGATTCCCCCGGCTCCAAGAACTCAGATAACAACTCAGCAACAAAGTTGATGAACATGTCCTGGCTAGTCATGATGATTTCAGTTGTGTCAACTATTATACACATGTTATCAGGGTCAACCTAAGGACTTATAATTGTAGTGATAATGTATTGCAGAAAATGTTGAGGGGCAGATTGAATATTTTAACTTTCTTAAAGTTAATATTTTTTCTTTATATTGTGGCTTATAAGATGTTTTTTTTTTTTGAAAGAATGTGGCTTATAAGATGTTGAAACTTCCTTTCAAAAGAAAAAAAAAAAGATGTTGAAACTTGAAAACTTGAAATTACATGTTAATTGATTGGCATTGTTTTGTTTTCCTAGTTGTGATTTGTGGCCTGTGGGAAAAAATATCAGCTAGATCCTTTTGAGTGGTAGTAGAAGTAACTCCAAATTGGGGGTTGAAGAAAAACAAAGTGGTGGTTATTTCATTTATATATAATACTCTATTTGTAATTAATTTATTGACCAACGAATTATATTATTTTCTTCGTCCTCTAAAGTAAATTAATTACTATAGTCAAGAAAAGTTGAATTCCTTAAAATACATATAGGTCTTGGGGGCCATTTTTGAATGTTCCATACATACTATGTCAACTTTAACGGCCTACGGAAACCAATTAATAGTTTTATTATGCTGATGATGTGATAATAATGATCACGACAATGACAACATTTTATTATTGGTTCATTAAGTTTTCTACATGTTTCTATGGAATTCAATTGGGTCATGTAATTAATACTAGTTAAAAAATGAAATAATAATAATATTATATAGTATTACATTAGAAGTTGTGCAGTAAATTTATAAAAAATTTAAAAAATATCATTTTCAACTTAAATTTTTTTATTTTTTTGTCTTCCTTAACACCGGTTAGCATTTTTCATTTCAATTTTCTATCTTGAATGATTAAAGTTGGTTCACAATTTGTACGTACAAAAAAAAACAAAGTTGGTTTACCATTTACTCTTTCATTTCTCATCATATTGTTTTTTTACCAAATTTAGAAAACATGATCAATTACACATGCCATTTTCTTATGTGTTTGTGGACCAAACAAAGTGTGCTTAGATATTAACAATTGATGCCTTGTTTGTTTCAAATTTAGTTAGTATGTTGTGTCATTTGACTTTTCTAAGTAGTAGTATAAGATAAAATTTACGTTTAAATAACAACGCAAATCGTTTAAAGTCTGACATTTGTTATATCAATAAATAATACTATCAATACTATACTATTAATATACGTACATGATAAACTAGAATACCACTTTGAATGCTCTAATAAACGATTGAGAAGGACTTGTGACTATATATATATATATATATATATATATATATATATATATATATATTACATGAATGATGAACAAAACTAGGTCACCATGTTGGTCAAACAAGATTAAGAATTTAATAAAAATGTTAATATAAAATACATCTATTCAATGTTTTTTTGGTAACAAATCGATTTAACTGATTTTCCCAGTAAAAAAAAAATCGATTTAACTGATTTTAAAAAATTTAGAAAAAAAATAATGTTTATTTGAGTTAAATATTTTTTTGTCATTGTTCTGGACCGAGCAACCACATAAGATCCATTTTCATGGGCTCAATCCTAAAAATAACCCATATCCTGCACTTGGGTCACTTACTTGCAACACACGTTCTCTCCGCGAGGGGGGGGGGGGGTGCTCGTAGCGTGTCAGAAGACCCATTCAAACCTGAATGGTAACGTGTCTTTTCCACGAATCCATAACTGCCGAGTCTCACGTGTGTCTTACAACGGCTCCTGCACTTCCTCACTATAAAAGGAGACTCTCAGCAATCTCTAAGGTTAGATTCTCTCTCTCATCTTAACCTCCATTCTTAAAGTCAACACTGACTTAAGCGTCGGAGTGCCTACAGGTACACACCCCCGCTGTTCCAGCCAACGCAAATCACTCAAAGCAATCACAAAACATTGCATCGACAGTCACCTTCTGATCAGATATGATCAATCATTATAAGTAAATAGAGCAAAGTACACCAATGCTTTTATGTGAGGCAACCAGTAGAACAATAAAATTAAAAATAGATCAATATTATCTTAAGTTAAGAGGACTTCTCATTCGACTCTTCAAAAGAAGCTAAATCAAATAAAAAGAGGAATACGTGATAAATTCAGCCAACAAACACTTTTTAGCATGGGTAGCATTAAATCAAGATTTAACCTGGAATTGCTCTATAGATGGACATTACAAAGTAAAGGAAATGAAAGTTGGTGAGCACATTCCAAACAAGTGTGAAAAAGGAAGTTATGAATAACAAATAGAAGGTGTAAATGTTATCCAAAATTATCTTTTCACAAATGATTCATATGTATTGCGCTAAGTGTGACTTAAAATCTCATCACACATAAAAGAGTTAGTTGAAAAATTTGGATTTTTTAGTAAGCCTATGCGCCACCCGCGAGGCACATGGAGCAGGTGCGAGGTGAGTGGCAATTGTTGTTTTCTGGCTGTTTCGTTTCTACCTCAACTGCAAGGCAGATAGGCCCATACTCGAGACAGGTGTCCAACTGTCAGATTTTTGCTAGACGGATGAGCCATCCACGAGGCGGGTGCCTTGTGTCATGGACCTATATAGTGGTAGGTCTAAAACATAAATAGTGATAAGTTCAATCCTAAAATTGTAAAAAAAATAATAAAAAAAACACCATAAAAAAACGCTTATCCTCCATGATATTATCAGTATATTAAAAACAAGCCATATGCGACCAAAAGAAAAGTCTAGAAATGGAAAACATTATAAAATATAAATCCCAATAGATGATTTATATTGACTGCATCGCCTTGGTATGGATACATGACCATTTCCTATTAGACATTAACCACTCCTCTTCGTTTCCTTAACCCGCCAACTAACTTTCTCTTCTATTTTCCTACTAATACCATGCATCATTTTCAATTTTTCACATCTATACTTATATAATACTCCCTCCATTTTTTATCTTTTGATGTTTTAACTCTTGACACAAGTCTTAAGAAGTAATTAAAGTATATAAACATTTGTATGTTTTGGACTAAAATGTCCTTATTATATTTAAATTCACATGTGATAAGCCAAATATTACAACTTCTTTAATAGTTTTATGATGTGTTTTTCAACAAGGGTAAACTTCGAAAAAAATATTAAATATACCAAAACATCAAATATTTTAAAATATATTTAAAGTCCTAAAACATCATTAGAAAAAAACGGAGGAAGTATGATAGTTAAACACTATTTTTTCATACACTTCACGATATTTGATTAATCATATTTAAAAACAAAATTAATTCAATTGCATAGATGATTATTCAATTAACGGTCAAAATTGTGATTAAATCAACTACATATCAATTGCATAGATGATTATTCAATTAACGGTCAAAATTGTGATTAAATCAACTACATAGTTAATTAACTATAATTCAGAAATTTCCATCGTGATCTATATTAATCATATCTTGACCAACATAGTGTGACACGATAGATATTTATAAGTCTCTTAACCATCTGATTTTGTTGGGTATGATCATTGACGAAAAAAGTTAATCTTTTTTTTTTTTTTTTTGCAATGGAACACCGAAATACATTAGTTTACCAGAAAAAAAATGTAAATTAACTATCCTTAATTGAATTAACCACGTGTCGCATATTTAATGAAAATGAATATATGTTATTGTTCAGTGTTCACACATAGAGTTATACATCTATATAAATGTTAATTTATTGGTAAATTCTTGTTTACTCATCAATAAAAGGTGGGTAATAGGTCCAATCAAAATAATGTATTTATATAACATTAAAAATAATAAAAAATAAATAAAAAAATTTGATTGGTGTCAACTCAGCATGAGTTGTGTTACCCATCTTTTATTGATAAGTACTGAAGTTCACATTTATTTATCAATATCTATATATACGCTAGACATATAGAAGCTAAACTCTCTATATTCGCTAGAACTGTTGTTTATTCAGAGTTATATCTATCTATTTATCTGCATATTCGATACAATAAACACTCATTAATTCACGTCAAACATAACAAACTCAGATTAACCCTAGAAACATCTACATAGATCTATATATATATATATATATTTATATATATAGAGAGAGAGAGGGAGAGAGAAAGCAAGTTAGAGATAGAACCTCATGGCTGGTCTACCAAGATCTGAAGTATCATTCAGAAGATCGGGTTCATCTGGTCTTGTTTGGGATGACAGATTCTTATCAGGAGAATTAAACAAAGTCAAGCAAGAAGAAGAAGATCACAACAATAATAATAATTCCAAAGAGCTTCATGTGAAAACCACCGTACAAAGAAGCCGCTCCACCGGTGCTGGACGAGGATACCGTACCGGAAAAGTCTCACCGGCGATCGAACCACCGTCTCCAAAACTCTCTGCCTGTGGATTCTGTAGCGCTTTTGGGAAAAAGGGTCAACGATCAAAGCCCGGTAAACGTCGGTCGAGGTAGGTATGGTAGCTTGTTGTTGAATTGAATCATTGTGAGTCTTTTCTGGTGGCCGGAAAAGGGATATTCCGGTGGGTAGGATGAGGTTTTTTGGTGATTTGAATGAGTTCCTAAGAAGAAGAATAAAAAACAGAGCTGTGAATTTTAGCGCTCTGTTTTTAGTTTTGTCTCTTTTGTGTCTCAGTTTATAGCTTTTATATATATATATATATAGTGTTTGTGATTAATAGTTGGGTTGTAATTATTATGTGCATAATAATATTTGTGTTTAAGCAACAATAGTAACAGAAAATTAAAGAAACGAAAATAAAATACAATAAACTCTATCGATTTTTGTTAATATAGTTCGGTTAATGGTGCATACATATATCTGCGACTACAGAACAACTATAGTCCGTTTTTATTTTTGTGGTGAATTAAGGTTTTTGGTTTGACAATTAATATATATAGTATTTCGGTTCAGTTTACTGTAATTCCTCTGAATCAATATATATCTATACATAGTTCCGTTTTATTCATGTGACGAACTAGAGTTCATAGTTTTATCTATCAACGCTCCGCTGGTCCGGCTCTCCTTCTCCGCCTCTGCCCATCTTTGTATATACGAGTCATGCTGAACAATTTGTCTGATGGGTTTATGAGAATTTTGATCTTTGTACAACTTAAAGGCTTAAATCTTTATGAGTTCTTTCACATGTGCAAGCTTAGAATTGGTGAAATAAATAAAATTCACTCATGAACGTGATTTTAAACAAAGTTTTTGTTTTGGCAAAAGTATGAAGAGATTTAACTATCAAAGCTAGTGTTTTAATTTAATGAGTTTTATTTAAAAGATGAATTGTTCAAGAGAATTTGAGTTTAAGTTTCGACAGAATTATTTTTTATCAATTTTACTTACTGTTTGATTAAACTTTGGATTCTGAACCATTTCTCTTGAAAATGGAATGTTTAAGACCAAAACAAATTTTGTAGAAAAAATAATGACAATATTTTGATTTAGGGCTTTATTAACTAATGGCTTAAAGTTTAACCAAGCCATTTGTCTCAAGTGAGCTCCATAAAAAATCAAATTGTTTGAGAGATTCGAGTTTAATTTTTTCATGAAACAATTTAAGACTTCTTTCTCCTAGGAACTAGAAAATTGCCAAAAAAAATGATTTAAAGTTTAGTGGAAGAATATAGTTTCATATTTGATAATTAATTATACACTTTTTTTTAAAAACAATTTTACCCATAAGTTTTTTTTTTGACAAATACACTTAAATAAGTTTTAAATATTGTTTTCATCGTTATATTGGTCCGTCGAGGAAAAAGGTCATCATTGTATTGTATATAGCATAGTATTTTCTTTAAAAACACTATATTATCTATTTTATTTTATCAAGCTACAATTATCTATTCTATATATATATATATATATATAAAGAGAACTTAAGAATTTATATATATTGTTGGTATCATTGAAAAATACAAGTATAGTTTGTTACAACTTACAATATGAAAGTTTAAAATATTTATTATCTCTACTTAGGATTTTAATCAAAATTAAAATAATTTCAATCAAAATTTCATAAAAACTATTGTTCGTAATTTATACGCATTATTGCAATAAGAAGAGTAGATAGACGGGCACGAATTGTCTCTTTGAACACTAGTATGAAGAAATTACTTGATTTGGGGTGGTTTTTTCCTTTTTCAAATTTACCCTTCATTTAAAGTATTTTATTTACTATTTTATTTGTTTATAATGTTATTTAAATTATTAATGAAAAAATAGTTAAATCTCATTAAAATAAGAACAACCTCACTACAATAAGAACAATATTATCTATATTGTTTAAAAAAAGAACAATATTATCTATAACAATGTATAAAGAAAACATAAAATTTTGGGTTAGATTATTTATTATTCCAATTATATACTCTTAAACAAATTTTTCTATAATAATATAATATTGTAGATGTCATTGAAAAAGATAAAATTTTATATTACATTTGTTATTTTATTGTGTAATTTAAAAAGATAAGCAAGTTGTTACAATTTGAAATCACAAATATCTACACATATAATTTTAATCAAAATCTAGCTAATTTCATAAAATAAAAAAATCATTCATAATTTACACGCGTTAGCGCAATAAAAAGAACAAACAGACGTGCACGGAATGCCCGTCTAGACACTAGTTATATATAAAGGGAATACATGATTTTGGACTGACTTTTTAACTTCCAATTATACCCTTAAACACATTTGCCTATAATAATATTATGTTGTTAGTGTCATTCAAAAATATAAGTATAGTTTGTTACAATATAAAAGTGCAAAATATCTATACCTATATTTTATTCAAACTAAAAATAACTTTAATCAAAATCTGAATTTCACAAAAACTAATGTTTGTAATTTATACACATTATCACAATAAAAAAACGGACTAGTTTATATCTAAAATAAATACCAAATTGTTCAAATAAAAATATTGAAATACCAAATTTTTGTGTAAATTTTTATTTAAATTTTGTAATTCATTTAAACTTATTTTTTACGGTTTAAACTCGTTTTTGGGGCAAGAGTATTTGTCATAGCAACAAATTTCCCCGCCATGTTCCTTTCAAAATAAAAAATAAAAAAAATTCCCCACATGTCCCAAGCTTTTTAATAGTAATATTCACATCAATATTTATATCTTATATATAAAAGTTCTTAAGTGTCTTAGATAAACTTTTTGGAGCCAAAAAGCTTGTTGCAAATTCTCTTCCTAATTTTTTTGCTCTTTCTTTGTTTTTTTTAAATGATCGCATAACTTATCTTATATATAAAAGTTCTTAAGTGTCTTAGACAACTTTTTGAAGCCAAAAAGGTTGTTGCAAATTTCCTTCCTAATTTTGTTTGCTCTTTCTTTGTTTTTTATAAATGATCACATAACATATCTTATATATAAAAGTTCTTAAGTGTCTTAGATAACTTTTTGGAGCCAAAAAATTTGTTGCAAATTTTCTTCCTAATTTTTTGCTCTTTCTTTGTTATTTTAAATGATAGCGTAACTTATCTTATATATAAGGTTCGTAAGTGTCTTAGACATCTTTTTGGAGGCAAAAAGGTTGATTTCCTTCATAATTTTTTGCTCTTTCTTTGATTTTTTTTAAATGATCACATAACATATCTTATATATAAAAGTTCTTAAGTGACTTAGATAACTTTTTGGAGCCAAAAAGGTTGTTGCAAATTTCCTTCCTAATTTTTTGCTCTTTCTTTGTTTTTTTAAAATGATCGCATAACATATCTTATATATAAAAGTTCTTAAGTGTCTTAGATGACTTTTTGGAACCAAAAATGTTGTTAGACCAGCGATGTTTTATGGAACAGAGTGTTGGGCGGTTAAGAACCAACACGAGAATAAAATAAGTGTAGCGAAGATGAGGATGTTGCCTTGAATGTGTGGTAAGACTGGATGAGATAAGATTAGAAATGACAACATTATAGAGATAGTTGGGGTAGCACCTATAGTATAAAATATTGTGCAAAAACAGGCTTAGGTGGGTTAGCAGGGCCGGCCCTTAGGGGGTGCAAACAGCTCTACTGAGCTGGGCCTCCAAAATTTGGGGGCCCAAATATTATTTTATATATATACTGCATGTAAATATTATATATATATATATATATATATATATATATATATATATATATATATATATATATATATAGCGTGACATAAATATCAAACATATTGACATGGCTTAGTGGTAGTACCGCGAGCTGTCGAGCCTAGGTCCTGGGCCGGCCCTTTTTATGTTTTTCTTTTAATTTTTTTTTTCCTTTTTTCTTCTTTATTTTTTTTTTAGTATGAGAGAGCTTTTTAATCTGGACATAATTTATTATGGATTTGAAGCTCCTCAATCTTCTCTCCAATTCAACCAAATTCTCTTTAATATATTGGATTATATATTTACAAATAAAAGCAAAATATTTTTTTTCTTATTTTTGTTAGAACACTTTTTATAATTTTTTGCCCATACTTATCGTATTTTTTTTAAGCGAAAGAGGTTGTAGCCAAGAAGCTAACAACCAAGTATCATATAAAATAGTAAAGAACTAACAACAAATATTATAATTTTTAACTTGAAAGAACAAATATTATAATTATTCTAAAAAAAACATTATAAACCTTTTATTTTTGCCTTTGTACAAATTAAGGAAAATAACAACATAGAAGATTGATAAAGATATTCGTTTGAAATTGTATTTTTATATTATTGATTTTTTCTGTGTTAGTTACAATAATTACTTTTTTTTATCTTTACGGATCTTATATTCAATTTAAATCGATAATTGCTCTTTTAAGAAAAATTATATTTTTATTTTATTAAGGGCCTATTTTTTGCGTGAGAGCCGGGCCTCCAATTACGTAGGAACGGCCCTGTGGGTTAGACATGTAGAGAGAAGACCTTTAGATTCTGTAGTAAGAAGAGTAGATCAAATAGAGGATAAAAAGATTACAAGAGGTTTATGAAGACCTAGAAAAACTATAAAAGAAACTATTAGGAAAGATTTATAGATTAATGAGTTAGATCTAAATATGGTTTATGATAGAACAATATGACGTATTTCGATCCATGTAGTCGACCCACTTAGTGGAATAATGTTTGGTTGTTGTTGTTGTTTTTGTGTTGTTGTCTTTTGGAAGCAATAACTCATGCAAAACAACAATTATCATAACATTTCATGTTCAACTACCACATTTATTAGTCAATGATATAATCAACTTCTCGTGCATCGCACAGGTCCAAGTACTAGTTTTGAAAATTTCGAGCAAACCATCATAGACCAAACATAAGGAAATGACATATTTAGCCCATACATAATCTTTAAACTCTTTTGTTTTTGACTATTACTTTTTCCACCATATGAAACTTCCGTGCGCCCTATTTTTTCTTCCAAAAATGCCCTTCGGATTATATAATCCTAACTGAGTTTTCCTTTGTTATGGGGTGAAAAAAATGAGTTTTTCACAAATTCGGATTTTATATCCGAAACCCTTAAAAAATAGGGCGCGTTCCTTACTTTTTTTGATTTTATAATCCGAAAACTCCATAAACACCATTTTTCAGGGGAAAAACATCTCAGATTATATAATCTGAACTGTATCAGCACAAATTTTGAGTCTGTTTATAACATGGATAACCAGTTTAAGAACAATATTAATCTTCCTAACTCTCATCATTCTGGTTTAGGTCATTGTTAGCTGTTCTTAGTCAAAAATCCGGTTTTTGGGCTAGTTGATCATATTGCTCTGATACTTCCCCAGAAAATCAGAAGAAAAAAAAAATCAAGGATCAAGACTCCCTTAGAAGGGACTTTTTATGAGACTCCGCCCCTCAAAATCCAAAATTCCATTGTTTAGACCCATTTTTAATTTTTTTAAAATTTTTCATATTCTTAGAAAAATCCGAAAAAATTTCATTAGTTTTATTTGATTATTAGAATTTTTTGGTGGTATTTTTATATTTTTATGATTTTATTTGATAGGTTTTTATCATTTTTTTACTTTGTTTTTTTGGTTGTTTTTAAAAGCAAAATTCAAAACTACTGAAATGAGAGATATTCTGATTGCATATTTCGGATTATAAAATCTGAACTTTGTTTGGATGTGTTCGGATTTTAAAATCAGAGGGGTATTTTAGAGAAAAATAGGGCGTGTCAGAGACGCATAAGATGATAAAAGTAAATAGCCTTTGTTTTTTTTACAAATTCATGAATTAAAGATTGCATTGATATGGCCAAGAAAGACAATATAACATGCCAAAAATAAAGTCTTTCAAAAAAAAAAACATGCCAAAAATAAATAAATTTCCTAATTAATAGGATCAGCCAACAAGATAACGTATACGGGGGTTAGCCCATATTCCGTGTACAATCAATTAGGTTTAGCTAATGATTAGATTATATTTTGAGCTAATCTTCCACCCAAAATTGTCTTGACTTGGCAGATGCCAACCCAACTTTGACAGTATCAATTTTTATAAGGCTCCTAACTCAATTGACAATTTTCAATTAATTCTGATTTTTATCAACAATATGGTGGTGAATTTATTGATCTCTTAGTAATCTACTGGTTTTTCATTCAAATTGAATTTCAAGTAATGATATTCTTGTGGGTCTTGTGAAAGTAACATGAAATAGAAGTTTGTTCATTGATTTTTTTTAATTATGATGTATTAATAATATACAAATTGAATTTTAATTGACAAAATTTACCTTTTGACTTTTACCCATGACACTTGGTGGCCTTTTGTTTTTCTTTTAAAGAACCGTGACAATTGGTAGCTTGTAGCGTTTGTTTAACTTATTTTAGCCTAATCTACTATCAATATAAGAAAACTGATTACCACATAATTTCCTTAATTACCCTTCTCTAATCCCATGAAATCACTAATATGATGGATTAGTTTGTCATTTTCTCAAGTTAATTATCCATGTTATTAATTTAGTTGATTGGTTGTTCGGTGTTTTACACTACCCCAAGTTTGACTATTTACTTTCCATTCAGTTTCCAAAATGAAAAAAAATTAATGACAAATATATGGATTAGTATGACACTTGCACAAGTGAGTTTCTAAGACTAATATATGGTTTTTTTTTTACACAAGATACTAACATATTGTAAAAAAAAAATTATGTAATGGAGGCATTTGCAGGAAACTAATATGTTTTGCCAACTTCATTAATAATAACCTCTCTTTTTTTTTTGTTAATAATAAGAAAATGTTTTTTTCTCAAGGAATAATAAGAAATTGTTGGAGAATATGATAAGGAAAAACACACATTTTTATTACGGTTTGTGATATTCAATCATTAATAGTAATTGTACGATAATGTTGATATAAAAATATTGAATAGAAATATTACGTTAATGTTGATATCTTAAAAATAATTATGATTTTTTAAAATTTTATCATATTGACTTTATCATATCAATAAATTAAAATTTGCTTCCGTGGATATAAGTAAATAAAATCTGCAACGAGTGCGATGAAAATATTTAACGTTTTTTGCATAAAAAATAAAAAATATTTAATAGAAACACACATTAATGTTGATATTTTAAAAATAATGCTGATTTTTCAAAATTTTATCATATCAACTTTGTCATATCAGTACATAAAAGTTTGTTTCTGCAGATAATTAAATAAACTCTGCAATGAGTGTAGTGCAAATATTTAACAGTGTTTTGCGTATAAAAAAAATATTTAATAGAAACACACATTAATGTTAATATTTTGAAAATAGTCACCAGTTTTCAAAATTTTATCATATCGACTTTCTCATATCAGTACATAAAAATTTGCTTCCACTTATATAAGCGAATAAAATTTGCAACGAGTGTGGTACAAATATTTAACGATGTTTTGCATATAAAAAAAAATATATTTAATGGAAACACTACATTAGTGTTGATATTTTGAAAATATTCACGAGTTTTCGAAATTATCTCATATAGACTTTTTAATATCAATACATAAAAATTTGTTTATGCGGATATAAGGAATAAAATACGCAACGAGTGTGGTCCAAATATTTAATAGTGTTTTGCATAAAAAATAAAAAAAATTAAATAGAAACACACATTTATGCTTATATTATGAAAATAGTCATCGACTTTTTAAAATTTTAACATATCGACTTTTTCATATCAGTGCATAAAAAGTTGCATCCACATATATAAAAAAATATATACTTAATGGAAACATTAATGTGATATTTTCAAAATTTAAGCATGTTAACTTTTGGATATCGGTATACATGAAATTTGATTTTCTAGATATAAGCACAAAAAACTTGCAACGAGTGCGGTGTAAATATTCAACGGTATTTTGGAGAAACACTATATTAATGTTGATATTTTGAAAATAGTCACGAGTTTTCAAAATTTTATCGTATCGACTATCGCATTTTGTTACATAAAAAATTCTTCTGCATATACAAGCATATAAAATTCTCAACGACTGCGTTGCAAATATTTAGCGGTGTTTTAAATATAAAATAAAACTTATTTAATAGAAGCATTACATTTATATTGATATTTGAAAATAGTCTTGAGTTTCCAAAATTTCATCATATCAATCTCATATGTGTACATAAAACTTTGTTTTTGTAGATATAAGCACATCAAATCTACAACGGGTGCAGTGAAAACATTGAACGGTGTATAGCATATAAAATAAAAAGTTATTCAATAGAATTATATTTTGACAATATTCATGAGTTTTCACAATTTTTATCGTATCGACTTTCTCATATATTTACATAAAATTTTGTTTCTGCAAATATTAGCACAAAAAATTTGCAACGAGTGGTGTGGTGCAAACATTAATAGTATTTTACATATAAAATAAAAATTTATTTAATAGAAACACTATATTAATTTTGATATTTTAAAAATAATCTTGAGTTGTCAAAAAAATTTCTTATCGACTTTCATATATATAAAAAATATCTAATAAAACATTACATTAATACTGATAATTTTTATTTAATTACTTTTTATATAATTATCGTAATTTTTTTTAAAGATAATTATCGTAATGTTATGCGACCCGTGCGAAAGCACGGGTCTACTACTAGTTAAAATTATATTGTTGACACTGATATGTGTTGATTCAAATAAAAGACAAGCTTTTAAAATAGCTTAGAATTCAATCCTACGTGTATAAAAAAAAATTAAGTTCCCCTATTTTTGTGGTTTTCCTAGAATTTTTTTTATGTCAAAACTTGCCTAAAAATTGATGGTAACTAACAATGATTGATCTTGTCAAAAAAAAAAAACTAACAAAGATTGATAAACTTGACAAAGAATCATCTCTATATAAGCAGTCCTTAATATTTTAATAATCTTTTTTTTTTTACAAATAAAAACTTTTACTAATCCTAGTCATTGAACAAATAAAAAATTGATGACACGACTCAACTTATATAAAGATAAACCTATTAAAACCAAATTTGAATATTTAACGGTTCAATGTCAGTAGTGCAAGATCTCATCTATATATAATTGATTTGAAAGTTGAACAACGAATTTGTCCAAAGCAAGATGTTTTTCTTTTCAAGAATGTTTCTATTTGGACATTTTTGAACAAAGTCTAATGTTCCATCCACGAGAAAGTGAAAGTTATCACTCGTGATGTGCTTGTTGTCACTAATCACTCATTTGTGTTTTGAAAAAATCATAGTCGAGCATTAACATTTCCCACTAACTTCTCCTTATCAATTTTCTTTTGGGATATTATGCTGTCTTCCAATGATAACACTTTGGAGATTTTTTTTTCTTCCATTTTTATTTTATGTTTAATATAGCATTTGATGAAGAGATGCACACTCAATACCTTTCTTTTCCTATTTATTCTTTTTTTTTTTACAATTTCCTAAAATCGACTTATATCCCTTCAAAAGAAAGTTATCGACTTATACCACTCTTCATAACATTTAAAGTTACTTTATAAAATTAAAAAAAATAATTTGATCAATATAATAATTTGTACAATGTTTTTTTATTAGCCAGTGTAATATAAACTATAATAATATTGATGTAGAATGCTCGTCAATACAACATAGAAATATAGTAAATATATTAACTTGAGAATGATACTCACAATATTACTACTTTGTTTAGAGGCAAACCAGGAGTTAAGGAAGTTGAAGCTCATCACTTCTTCTTAGCGTTACCATGGCCAAGTAATCAATTAGTGAGTAATGTTATAATTGAAATTGAGCGTAGTGCAATAGTGGAAGGCAAAAAGGCACATAACATAACACAAAATTTCGAGATATTATTAAGAGTTATCGAGACATTTTGAGTCGCTATAGTAACTTTGGGGTAAGTCGTAATAGGAGACAAGTAAATAGAGTGATTCATGCTTAGTCGCCAAGTTTTTGATTATATTTAACCCTGTATTGAGAATTTCATTTTAATGAAAATGCAATAAATTTGTACCCATATAAAAAGGCTTAGTTAAAAAAAAAACATGAGTGATACTCCAAATATTTATTTTAAGGACAAAATGGAAGCAAAGCAAAATTAACACATGTTTTTTCTTGACAGTACCTCTTACTTTGATTATTATTCATTTATCATGCATAAATATTTTTAAAAGCTACATTTAAAATGCAAGAGAATTCAAAATTTGAATCTCCAACCACGTATTATAAAAGCCCAAATCCCTTTCATTCAACCTAACACATATCATGTTTGGATTTTAGAGTGGAATATGATTTACTTATACATTGGAATACATTGACAGTTAGTATTTTATTATTAGACAATAGACATTAAAATAACATCGACGAGCTAATAAAAGAAAATGAATATTTGGGCTTACCCATTTTGCCTACATGCTGCCATATTGGACTGTCAACACTAATATAAGTGTAACATATTGTAATGTGTGTTTTGCCTCCACAGCATAAAATAAGTTCAATTTGTCTTCTTGAATGTTGTTAATCAAATGATAGATGTTAGGTACAATAATTGCACCAAAAGATCATCTAGTGCAGCATGATCTTGGATAATAATAGTAGATAAAGAATCAATGGAAAAAGACAGGAATGGTGGGCAAGATCTTGTAAGATCAACTCCACAAATGTATGATAACCTTGAAATCTTATTAACTTCAATGTTTAGTTATAAGTTAATGCGTCAAATCTAATAATAATTGACAGATATTAATGTGATTCGCGACATTCATACACAAATCAAGTATGAAATATTTTCGAGAGTGGAGAAGTGTCTCATATTGTCTACGATAGATTAGTGCTTGAAAATCCTTCAGAACTCTAACAACCATCGAAGCCGCTCCCAATACATCGGTTGTCTTTTCCTTCTTTTAGAGAGTTGCATGGTGTTGCAGTTATTTTCTAGATTCAGTAACTGTAACTGATGCTATAAACAGTGCGAAAAATATATTTTGCAAAATAGAACAGCTGATTGCATGATTCACATTCATTATCATCAGTAGAATACACCTTCAGTAAGGACAATAGTCCTTGATTGCATCTTTTCATAATTCCATTAACAGTGTCCAGCTAGCACTTTGCCTTTGACATAAAAACATCAGGTTTTGTGATAGTTTCATTGATGCTTAACATATGTTGCAAGAATATAACGTAGTTTACCATAACTAAATGCAAACTTCAACTGTTAATGTGGAGAGTAAGGCCTTATTTGAACAAACAACTTAATTAAGCGATTATAGCATAAGTGCTTATGTATAAGATATTTTTATAACAAAAGATAAAATGAAGGTAGACTGTTTTTATTTAAGCTATTCTCGAGAGTTTATGGAAATAAGCTGAAAACAACTTATAGACACGCTATAAGTTGTTTCCATAAGCTCTCTCAAATAGTCTATAAGTGCATATGTAGGTAGATAAGCTCAAATCAGTCAATTCAAACAAGCTTTATATCTTTCATCGACGTTCAAGGAACTTCAGCTACCAAGGAAACAATAAAATTTGCTTGTGTGATCCCCTATCCATGTGAAGAATTATATATGAAAACATATGTCCATAAATACCTTGATAGTTCATAATTCTGTGAGAATCAAATATTGTGGACACATAATAGTGATTTTAGTATGGATCACAATATGGTCCGTGATGAATCAAAAAATTAACTACTACTAATTAGCAAATATTTGTACAGGATAGCTATGGATTGTTCAGTTACAATTTAACTACGAAATTCTGTGAGGCTCTTTTTTGCTGACAGAAATTTTGCTATGTAATTCATTGACAATTAGTTATGCATTATAATTTATAGTTAATTTTTTGATCCACCATGAATCAATGAAAAGCGATTCATGCTGGAATCCATCAATAATAATCTACATTAACTCGTATGAGCTTCTTTCATTTTTTTTCTTTTCAAAACTCGGTATCCGGCCCAAGAGCTTCTTTCATTCTTTATTGAGACGATTCTCATATAATCTACCTTTTCTTGTCAAATTCTAATGATGTGTTTTAAGTCTCTATAAAAGAAAATTCACAATAGAAATAGGTAATAATAGATAACTTCTACTAAAAAAAAAGGTAATAATAGATGACTTGGGGGGTGTTTGTTTCATGGATTACAAATTTATTCCCAGGAAATAAGTCCTTGCAGACCTAAGAAATTTTTTCTAGTATAATATTTAACAGTGAAACTTACATGAAACGACTTATCATGAAAAAGGGTATTATAATGCAATGACAAAATTCGGCATAGAAAATTGAGGGAGATTTCATCAGTCAAAGTTTGACACTATTTCTAAAATATTAAATCTGGTCTCAATTTCAGGATCTACAAATGCAAAATTCTCACTAACATGCACAAGAAACCTGTGTTGACGGCCTTATCAGAGGCAGCAGCAAAGTCCCGAAACCTGTGTTACCGAGGGCCAAGTTTCGGGCACCCCTGAGCAAGAGGCAGGTCCAAGTTTTCTATGGTTCTGAAAGTTCTAGGTACCATCTTATCAACATATAGAGTTCCATCCAAGTGATCACATTCATGTTGTAAAATCCGGGCCTGCCAACCAGAAGCAGTTATTTTGATTGGTTCACCATTGCGATCCAAACCTGTAACTTCAACGTCAAGGTAACGTTCCACCACGGCTCTAAATCCATCAACACTGCAAAATGTTATATAACAATTGAACATGTTAATGGTGCCCTGGATTGAAGGACCGCGTACACGTTTTTTCAAGCGAAATTTTAAGTAAATCACAAAAACCATCTAAGCATATGCAGATTAATTTCCGGAAATTATCAAAATTACTATGAATTTTAGAAGTACAGGGATGCCAACCGAGAGCCATCGGTGAGTTGAGATAACTAGTATGTGAAAGAAAGTGATGGTCTCTTTAGCCATTAAGCAACAAATAATAATCACTTAGCAATCAGCTTTGAAACAATTGTTTAAATGGAGGCATTGTATGCATTATCCATGCATTAGGAATACATGAATTTTGATGGACAGGATAAGAATAAATTGTTCGGAAATGTCAAATTGGTTGCTTCAATGACTCTGTCTTCGGATTAGTCTTACTCCGTATTTCAAATTAACCGAGAAAAAATGGGATACGATATTGGTTTCGTACTGAATTTTAGAGTTTAGCGATTAGTCGTGAAATGGTCAATAGCCTATTGGGAGTCGGGAGGTAAATGTCAGTGTTGTCAATCCTGTATGGCGGAACAATAACAATTTGTTAAAATTCTGCTACACTATTAAAATGCTGCTAGATCCGCTATTTGAAAACACTAGTAAATTACAAATCAATACATGCACAAATTTCTTTGTTTAAAAGAGGGACATAATTGTTTACACTTCACATCTCAGCTGCTTGCACGCTCGAACAAGTGAATGAATGAATAGTTAGGCTAACAAGTGTGGTAAGAAACAAAGATGGAAAACAGAAAAGGACAAATCTTGCCATACCTCAAACACCCTTCAAAAAATAGGGCAGTCCTTTTGCTCGTACTCTTCAGCTTGGGATTCAGGATCACCTGCAACAAAAGAACCAATGAATTATATGTATTAAAGTATCGAACCTTTGCGACAAAAAGTACATATTTACTGTCAATATTCTCTTTTTCTCAGCATAAGAACATACCAAAAGATCAAAAGGACGTCTATCTTGAGCTTTGATCTCTTCCTTTGGGGCATAACTAATATATTCTTTGGTATCTTCCAAAACAATTATCTGCAAAGTGCATACATGAAAAGTCCAAATTCAACTTACTTTCAAATTATAGGAATAAAAAAACTTTTCAAGCTAGAGTGAAAGTGAGTTCCACAAATTCACTTTCAATTTTCCAACATTGTTGTTGTTATAAGCAAGCAATCATGAAGTACTTTCATTCTAACTTCTCAGCGTTAACAAATTAAGTACATCCTTACTCTATTTGAACTTCAATTCAAATGGAGCTCATTCACCCCTTTTGCTTCTTTTCCTTCTTATTCCTTTATTTGAAATGTGATAACACTTTTAAATAACTTACTTATATGATTAATCAACTAACTTAGCTCCTTCAAAATATTGAGTAAATTGCCAATTTAGTCCTAAAACTGTAGAGCATTGTCAAGTGTCAACTTAATACCTGAAATTAACTAAATTTCAAAATGATTTCTCAATTTCAATAATCTCAATCACATTAGTTCATACAAGATAATTTCAGAGACGACTATATTGACCTATCCAAAAAGACTAGTACAACAACAACAACCAAGCTTTATCCCACTAAGTGCAGTCGGCTACATGAATCAAACGACCCCATAGTGTTCTATCAAAAACCATATTTTAATCCAAATCATTAATCTCTATATTCTTCTTGATAGTTTCTCTTATGGTTTTTCTAAGTCTTCCTCTACCTCTAGTGATTTAACTCCCCTCCATCTGATCTACTCTCCTAACTACAAAATCCAAAAGTCTTCTCTCTACATTCTCAAACCACATAAGTCTAGTTTCTACCATGTTTTCAACTATAGGTGCTACCTCAACTCTCTCTCTAGTGTTGACATTTCTAATCTTATCCCTTCCAGTCTTACCACACATCCAATGCAACATCCTAGTCTTTGTCACGCTTAATTTATTTTTGTGTTGGTTCTTTACCACCCAACATTTTGTCACGAACAACATCGCCGGTCTTACAGCTGTCTGATAAAAATTTCTCATCATCTTGATCGGTACTTTTGTATCAAAAAGACTAGTATGATCCAAAAAAAATTCAATTTCATGAACTATTTTTAAATATTAATAATTTCAAATACTAAATTAACAGAGCCCTACAATTTCAAAACCAAATAGATGACCGACTCACAATATTTATTCAAACTGCAATACCATGATAATGATGATAATAATAAAATGGTGATAACTAATGAATAAATAATACCAGTAGTGCACAAAAACACACACACACAGTTAGTAGCACTACGGATTCAGATTGAAGGCATCTCCGACATAACACTGATACATATGGTAAAATTGTGTCTAGTGTCTATGTCAGTGCTCGATAGACAAACATAATGTTGTGTATGGCTCATTGGTATTGACAAGTGGGCCAAGACAACAAGCGGAGCAAGAATACAACTAGGAAGGGATAATATTGTAATCTGAACCGTAGTATTTAAATACGAGTTGTAACACTCTAAACCCTACTTCTTTCACTATCACTAAAACGGAACTACAACTACTTTGTAGTCTGAGACGCAGGCACAATTGGGCAAGAATGAGTGAAATAATGTAAACTCACAAAATAAAAAAAGTTAAATAAAAAAACACAAAAATCCTCACGAATGCAACTAACCCTAGAAGGAATTCCAATCTGAGGAGCAGCTAAACCAACACCAGGAGCTCTCCTCATAACCCTAATCATATCATCAATAATTTTCTGCACTTTATCAGACATTATCTCACTAGGATCAACTTCTTGAGCAGGTTCATGAAGAACAGGGTCACCAGCTTTAACAGTATCAGGCAAATTCATTTTCTTCTTATTATCATCTTTTGTAAGACCCAAAAACCAACCTGCTCTTGTTCTTACAGTAGCAGTTTGAGAAGATGATGATGATAAGGTTAAAGTTAATGGTGGTGGTTTTGAAAATGGTGATAAAGATAATGGGGTTGTTGTTTGAAGTGTAAAGAGAGAGTTTTTGGTGATGGATAGTGGAAGTATACACCGTAAGTGTAAAGCCTCCATGGCCTTCATTTTCTTCCTCTCTCTCTGAGAAAATCTTCACCACGAAAAGGGTTGGTTTATGGGTTGCGTTTATTCTTCTATGATTTGGTTCGGTTTTAAGAACATTAAAAAAAACATTCAATTTTTTTTTTGCTCTTTTTAGTTTTTTTTTATTGGTTTGCAGTTTTATTTTGAATCGGTTTAGCTTTGAACACTAATTCTTACAATTTTGACTAAATTATATGTTTGGTCCCTTACTTAATTTTTGAGATTTGTTTTGATCTCCTACTTGATAAAAGTTTCGTTTTGATCCTTAATTTCATCTCTGTTTGCCAATTTGATCCCATTATGTTAATTTTTAACTCAAAATGTTTAAGGTTGACCAATATTATAGATGGTCCATCGTAAACCTTATTAATTTATTTAATTTTAACATCATGATCGTTTTAAAACAAAACAGACTCTTATATCATTCAAAACCAACAAATCTAATAGTGAATCACCGATATATAATTTGTTTTTCTTTTTCTTCGACCTCTTCCTTCTATTTCTTATCTTTCTTATCGAGCTTCATATGAAATTCATATCATATTCACAACCCTTAAAGAAAAAAAATCCAAAAAAGTAAAAGAACATTGGCCCCCTTGGAGATGTGGCATGTGGTTATAAAGCATTGGTCCCTGTTTTTTTCTCTCAAGACCTATGGACTCCCCAACAAGTGGGGAAGTCATGGTTCTGCTTAGTGGAGAAGTGGGAGTGGACCCTATGTTGGATCTTGTTATCAGAGGTGGGAACTTATACTTGCTGGGAAGATTGTTCGGTTTTAAGCGCGAAAGGTTAAGTCATATGTCACCTATAAGTGGATAAAATATTGGATATATATATATATATATATATATATATATATATATATATATATATATATATGAGATGTGACTCTTAAGATTTTGGGTGGAAATATGGTGTCTCTCTTGTGGTTATGAAACATTGATCCTGTTGTTTCTCACGTGAGCTATGGACCTCTCAACATGTTTAGCCATGTCTAAATGTTATTTTTATTTCTGTATATTTAGAATTTGTGATCCAATTTTTTTTTTTTAAAAAATTGTGGGGATTAAATAAGTTGTCAAATTATTTTGTATTTCCTCTATCCTAAATATAAGAATTCATCTGACAAAATTTGTTTCAGAATATAAGTCAATTTTTAAATTACTAAATACATTTATTGTTTTTTAAATAATCTCCTAATTAATAGGACTAAAACATCTCCGGTGGTTATTTTTAATGAACTCATTTTAGATTTCATAGACTACTAATATGTTGTTCAAGAATGTCACGTCATTCTTATGCAAATCACACATATTTTAATCCAATAGTAAAAATTATGCAACTCTTAAGCAGCTGCATTCTTATATTATTTTTTAAATTTCTATTCAATGTTGTCTCAAATTAGAATATTAATTAATTAAGTTCTATAATATTCTATTTTACTTAAGATACTTTAACAATTTCTAAGATATTAAGGTGATGTTGGTTTGGGATCTTGGAGTATGTTCCTCATAGAGATTTTAGGTTCGATTCTCTCTAGTGCCAATTTGGATGGACTAGTTTAACTTCTTAAAAAAAAAAAAAATTCTACAATCTTTACTTTGCCGCATCCAGACCCATTCCTAACATTTTATGGGTCTTAGGTCAAGTTTGAGAAAAGCACCCCCCTTACATAATACATTATAATTTATTTTGATAAACAATGATTGCGACACGGATTAATTATGATAGTTGACATCCGAGCATCTGAGCTATGTCGGTACCCCAAATCGCCATAATATGATATTTTGAAGTCTCGGTTATGCTAACACCACAAAACATCATGTGTCGAATGTAATATCCCGCTCAAGCGTGACTTTTAACAGTGTTAGAGGAATTAAACGTATGGAATGGCAAAATGGTAATTAGTGGGTCAAGGACCAAAATAGGATAAATATGAGTTTATTTCATATTTATCATTCATTTCCTCTCTCTAGAAAATCAGATTTTCTTCTTCCCTCTCTCTAGATTTTCGCCCCTCATCAATCATCACCCTTAATCAATCAAATTTCTTCCTAAACTCTTGTATTTCAAGTAAGCATAGTTTTGGGGAAACTTGGAGCAAGAGAAAGCTAAGGAAAACCAAGGAAAGAAAGATTTCTCAAGTAGAGGTTTTGGATTTGAAGCTTAGCAAGCTCATTACCAGCTCTAGGTGAGCTCTCTAGGGGTTTTAGAACCCACTTTGAGAGTTTTGATGTGTATTTCATCATATGCAAGGTTTTATGTTTTTACCCTAATCCCTTTGATTGCTAATTCCTTGCTCATATATGTTTAAAACTATCATTTTGTAATAGAAAATCTTTCTTAGCATGGTTGGGAAGCTTGGGTAACTTTGGTTGAGCAAAAATGGTGGAAAAGCACGTTTTTGGACAAGTTTTGTACTGTCATGGTCGCTACAGCGACCAGCCGTCGCTATAGCGACCAGACAGCAATTTTGTTCTGCCTACCATCGCTTGTAGCGACCAGACCGTCGCTTGTAGCGACCACACCAGAACAGCTCATGACAGTTGAGCTGTTTTGGGTGTTCTGGTGCGCGTAGGCGTGGTTTTTTTGCAACCGTTTTCTCCTGAAACCTGTTAGAAACATTAACCACCATTTTACCTCATCCAAAAGGCTTCCAATGGTTGAGATATTATAGGAGCAAGGAATACGCAAGGCGTGGGAAATGCAAGAACAAAGGTTAAATGAATAGGTAAGCCCTAAGAACGGCATATGATAACGATATGTCGAATCCTCTGATAGGAAAACAAGAATTAAGAGTATGAGAGTAAGGATTAGATGGATAATCCATTACATGTGAGTCGATAACTCTTAAGGAAGGCATACGACTTTGATAAGTCAAGAACCTACATTAGGTAAACAAGATTATAGATGTATTCAGTTTAGAATACAAGGGTAATAGGAATGTTTCGACATTCGAAGCTTCAGATAAGCTTATAGAGTTGGTTTCCAACGACCAAGTAAGAGGCTTATGAGAATGATAAGCCAAGAATCTTAAGTTATAGGTTAAGTGTTATGTAATTGTTATTATATGATTAATACATCAGATATGTATATGTAAAAGTTAAAGAATTATATGTCACAGTCATAGGCATGTTCAGCAGACTCCGGGATACGCCGGATGGGACTTCACCGAGAGGGTTGTCCACATGCAAATTAAAAGAGGAGTCCGGTGTTAGCCTGATATGATAGGAATTTCACCGGGTCATAGGGAGATGTACTTCGGGGTTACTCCACCCGGATGCACTCCGTAAAATGAACTCAGATAATTATGTTTGTTCAACGCTAACATCTAACATAATATTTATTTATACGTATTATGTTTCATAGTTATAGTCAGAGTTATAGTTACAGGCATATTTATAGTTATAGGCAGAATTATATCCTTGTGGATAAAGATAAGACTTGGCGATCATAGTATTTTCCCTTAATTGCCAAGGTAGGCATGGCGACCCTAGGTTCCCTGTGGTTGCCAACAGTAGGTTGGGTAGAGCTCACTGAGACATTATGTCTCATCCCATTCCTTTTGGTGCAGGTTCACAGGCAGCACGCAACAAGGGTAAGGAGAAGGCTTTGGACTGATCGTGCTGATTTTATATGTTTTACAGTTTAACTGTAATTTGTTGTTGTACTTGTGATGTACATGTATCAGAGAGATGTTTGTAAAAACTTTGGATGTAATATTACTATGTGATGTAATATTCTGAACTAACTTTCAGTATTGTAAATTAATGTATCCAGTACAAAATTTTAATACTCGTATAAGATCCTAGACAATCTTTATATGGGTGTTACATCGAATGCACCCCATCCTATATAATATTAAGGCTTAAGTATGTGTTTAGTTAGTCCCTGTAAATAAGGCTCACTTGAGTTTTCGTCCATGTACTTACTAATTCTTCCAAAATTGTCCTGCAATTACTAATCATTTGAGTTTTGGTCCTTGAAACACCCTAGTTCCCGACGATAATTATTAAATAATAAGAATATATTTAATAAAGAGGATGGTACAAAACTTGACAATATATCACATAAAACATAAATACTTTCTTTAAATAATAATTTCAGCAGCAGAAAACATTTCATTGATTGCATTAATATAAATTATCCTTGTTATTCAACATCATAAATATAAATAACAATAATTCCAAGTTTTCGACTTAAAAACAAATTAATTCAACGTCAACCCCAACCCTGGTGTTACAAGAATCAGAGCTCGTAGCGACTACATGCTTAATCGAATACTAAATAAAATGAAAACTAGACGGAAGACATATTCCATCTCCACCTTCTAAGTCGTCCCACAGCTAAACTTCCTCAACCTGAGTGCCTATACCCGGGAGTACAATCACCACAAAGAAAACAACACAACAACAATAAAGGGGGTGAGAAATCCTGTCATAACATAATATTAGGGAAAAGCATGCACAATATTATAATACTTTAATAACAATATTTCGTAGTCATACGATCATCATCATTTATTATATTCTTCTCAACGAATCATACATACCATCATCTCACTCAAATCACACTTAAAACACCAAATACAAGTATCATCATTTAAGTGCATATGGACTCACCCTAAGACCTATATGAATATGGTACCACACCTATCGTCGTCATAATTTGCCAGAGATATGTTACTGGACTTTCGTCGTCATAATTTGCCAGAGATATGTTACTAGACTTTCGTCGTCATTTCATCTTCATAATTCCTAGACACGACTCTATATGCATGCATGGTGACAGACTCATCAAATATTACACATCATCAGGAATTCACAATTATAAATGCAAGACTCTCCCTAATATGCACAACATCAATGCAAAACACATCGTCATCATTCTCATCGTCTTCATAAATAAACATCATTATTCTCATCATCATAATAATATAGACTTCGTCATTCATCATCCCTATAATATAAACATCATCATTCTCATCATCATTATAATTTAAACATCGTCCTTCTCATCATCATTATAATATAAACATCATCATTTCTCATCATATTTATTTATATACTTGTATATAATATCAATCGTCGTCGCTCTTTGTCACAATCATAGGATTCCTCATCATTACTCTCTATCACCGTCTATGTTACCGCATTATATTACTCTCTATCACCGTCTATGTTACCACATTATCTCCTCGTTAATCAAACCCTGAAGCACGACTCGTTTCTATGTCAACATCCCCCTATTTTATTTTATTATCCATCTACGTCATCATGCACTATCGTTTCAACGTCATTCTTAGTTTTAAGATGTTTACTTCTCCATTAACACTACATAAACTTCTTATCTCTATACAACTAGGTTTCACCTCACCATTGTCAATAACTCCTTCCTACTTGTTCTTCTCATTAAAACGACTTTATATCTTATTACTTCGTTTCACATTAGTCATCATATATAACCCCGACCATTCCCCTAATCTTAACTTCATTCTAATTTAAAGTCATTATCTCACCTTATCGTTACTTCCGACGTCAACAACTTTCCTCACTAAAACTTCATTATAATTTAAGGTTTTATTCTCTCGATATCGTTCATTGTTATTATCATCAAACATTATACTATTTCCTCTTATCTTCTTTCCTATTCATCTTGCCCTCTTCTATTCAATTCCCGTCTTATTCACCGCTATCATCATTCCCATTATCTTTCATTACCCAATACACAACCCTTTATATTCCTTCACGTTTCGTCTCTCATCGTCTACAATCACCCAAATTTGACTTCTCTATTCTTTATTCATTTTTACACCTTATACGTTCCTATCTAACATTCATCTTTATTTCTTTAATTACCTTGATTCTTTTACTCTTCAACCTAACAATATTCCTAAGTTCATTATTGGTATAAGAAGATTATGTTTAACTTCATCAGTAAATTGGGAAACACTTACTTCATATCCCCTCATATCATCGTCTCTTTTCACTCCTTTCTCTCTTTCATATTTTGTACCCTCTTAATCGACTTACCACTTTAGACCTTTAAAATACCCCAAGGGATTATTCTCGTCGTTACTACTTCGCCGCGTACTACTTATCTATATCCCTCCTACTTCTCCTTCTACTTCTTAAACTGCTTCACCTTTTTAGGCTCATCTCTAATTCAAGGCACTTATGTTTATCCTAGTCATCTATCTTAAACGACTCGCTTGTCCCTCTTCTTATCATTGTCTTCCATTTCCTATTGTCATGTCATCTTTAACGTCGTTAGGTTCTCGTAGGCTACTATCGTCGGTTCCTGTTTAGTCTTACGATATCTTGAGGTAACTACTTCTATTTATACCTAAACACACTCCCTCACTTAGGTATGTAGTTTAAGGATTCTTACTTTAACTTCACACATTAACGGCTTGATTAAACTAACTATTGCTTTCATAGATGTTTTAGAGTTCACTGAAAAGATTGTGTTGAAATTTCATGAAGACTGCAGCATGACCTATGCATAGTGTTTTAGTCATAAATAAAGTTATAGAGATCTAAATGGATTCAAACCAAAGGAAAATGAAAGCTGACATCTATGTCTACAACTTTTATGAAGGGACCTAAATCCAATTCGGGATAGAGAGGGGTGGAAATGTTTCTTTTCCTAAACCTGGGCAGAGTGCACGACCGTGCTGACCCCTGTGTAGTAATTTGACTATAACTCAAGTTGTAGATGTCTAAATAACGTCACTCCAAAGCCACATGAAAGCTATCATCCATATCTACAACTTTCATGTTTACACAGTAACCCAGTTCGGAACGAAAAATGGTGAAAAAGGTCGCTTTTCCAAGTTGGTCTGACAAAAATCGTGGCCCGATTTTCTAAAATCGTGGCCCGATTTTTGTCGAGTTCAAACATCCTTTTATAGGCCAAAATCATGGCCCGATTTTCCCAAATCGGGGCCCGATTTCGGCTGGCAGACAACCAACAAAAATCAGTTTCAGAAGTGCGTTTTCACCCAATAATCTCTTTCAAATCACTTAATTCTATCTCAACACCCCCAATTCATCCCAAATCATCACTCTAGGGTTACCCTACAATCCAAACACTAATTTTTCACACCATCCATTAATTGCAACCACCATTCACATGTTAAATTCTCTAATCAAAACCTAGCCATTTGTTTTCACAATTCTAATCTTCCTACATCTTTTAATTCGTTCATAATCAATATCTCATCAAAATCTCTCATCGCAATCTCACATCATAGCAGCAACATCTTCTTAAGAATTAAACACCCCCACATCATATATTAAGATACCCTAAAGTGCAAAGATTCTCCCCCTTACCTCGATTCCTCTGAAATCTTCGGTTTGACTTGACTTTGTTGTAGCTAGGTTTTCCTTTCTCTGACTGCTGCTCTTCTCTCTGTTTCTACGTTCAGCAAAACTGACTTCTAATTTCCCAAAACCCTTATTTATATTTGGTCTAGCACTCTTCATATAACTTTCCTCTTCTATTCACTATTCTTTTGCTTTTCCCCTCCCCCACTTATTAAAAACCTATTTTCTACACCTCCTACTCTTTTCTACTTGTTTTTCAATTCTCTTTCTATATTATTTAAATTCTGGTATCATAAATTAATTCACCAATATAATTCAACCATCTCAACATTTACATCACATTCAAATAAAACAACATTAATAATAATATTCACCACACCACACCTATTAAACTTTATTGAATTACTTAAAATATAAAATTAGGGTGTTACAGTCCTAATCCCATTTGATTACTTATGTGGCATGTGATTAGTGACGTGGAACACGCTGATTGGGTAAGGTTGTTGATGACTCAGCAAAAGCATCCTAAAATGATCATTTTGCCCTTAATGACTTCAGATACGTGAGAAAAGGACTGTTGTACCCCTAACTTCATCTTCTCAAATAATATTCTTTCTTCTCCATCGATCTCCTCCATTCATCTAAATTCATTCATCTTCAACACCCATGACCCAACTTCTTCTTCTTCAAAAATCATATATATTAAATCTCATCTACTTCCAATTTCAAACCATTCCTATCATGAACACTCTTCACAGTCCAAAAAGAAGCTAACGTACATACATATACACACACACTTCGACTTTGATCGTTTGTTGAACCAATACCACGTCCCATTGCCGATCTCATATCAATACTCATGGTGGTGGTGTTGTGGTGAGAAGTTCTCAACCTTGATAAGTGTTAGAAAGTGAGTAATTTCATGTCATATTATAAGGCACTTTAGTTACTTGTTGTATAAGTTACCCAAGGAAAAGCTTAGAATTTATGAATAACTGCCAATTATGCTGTGTATGCCTTACTCTATCCCATTTGTGTAGGAAAATGCAAGCCAGTACTTGAAATTAGCAAAGAAACAAGAAGAAAAGAATAAGTCTGCTCGCCAGGGCGAGCACAAGGTGAGATCATGGCGAGCTTAGGCAGAGAATTCCAAGATATCACAAGTCTAACTCGCCATGGCGAGTGGATGGCGAGTCATCAGCGAGTTTAGGCAGAGAATTCCAGAAGGAGATGAAGCATGGATCTTGCCCAGCGAGATTCACCCTCGCTCAGCTAGCTAAGGCGGTTTAAGGAGATTTGATGACGTGGCCAAAACCCACTGGCAACGAAAGCTGAACTCGCCTGGCGAGAGGAATCCGCTGAGCGAGATGTCACTTTCTTCACTTACTATTTAATCTTTGTCTCATACTTTTAGAAAAAAGAATGTGATATTTTTAGACAGAGAATAGGGCTAAAAGGGTTGTTCTTCATAGAGCAAAAGTGATTAAGTGTAGATTAACTAAGAATCATTGGGAAATCAAGTCTTAGCAATGGATCTTCATCTTTCTTTCCACTTTTGTATTATTGTCATGACAATGATCAACTAAATCTCCTTTGTTGGGATTAGAGGTACTTAATCAAGCTTAGATGTAATCTTTTGATCTTTCAAATATATGATTCTAGCATTTTATGTAATATTGAGTTTATTCTTGTTTTTCATTCTTATGTTTGATTTAAATGTTTTTGAAAAATACTTTTGAATCTAGGGTTAGAATAATCTTCTATCAAAATAAGAATTCTAGACATAGGATTGTGTTTTGATAATCATACAAAGTATCGGAACATAATGTTATCGGATCATTTAATAGATTGAAAAATCGTCGATTAAACGATACGATCAATCTCACAACGTCATTTAGACATGAATGATGTTGTCGAGTGATACATGATAATATCGTTAAAAAGGAAAAGAAGCTAGAATCCATATTTATGATCATTAGAATATACTCGATACTTGATTGATGAAATATAATCTCAACGTTTTTACGCCCTATTACTCTCCGTTTTTATTACCGCTTATTAGTCGAATAATTTTATAACAAACACTTGATTAAATCCTAACTTAAAATGATAATCGGTGTTGAACGGTTTATGGTATCACACTAGTCCCTGAGGAAACGGTATAAAAACATACTTGTTTTTTACTAACACCAAACCTTCAAACCCTTAAATCCCAAAAAACCGAAAAATCTAAAACCCAGAAATCTCAATTCATTGAATCTTTCTTTTGTATTTCAATCGAAACCCAATTTTATCATTATCCATATATGATGTCTTTCAATGGAAACCTAGTCTTGGATCTTGATTTTTAGCTTTGTGGCATAAAAGTTTATTTGGGGTTGTTGGTATCTAATTGGTAACCGACATTGAATTGCAAAAATGAGTTTCCATCATGAGTTTGGTTGAATGCTCTTGAAGATGTTTAAATTGACATTCTTCAGTGTTCATGCTTATTTGGTTATTGTATTAGGTTGGGTGATTAACATAGTGAGGCAATTAAAAGAAGAAGAAATGGGTATAATGGACTTTTTTCATGGGACTGAAGTCATTAAGGACAAAATGGTCATTTAAAATGGCTTTTGCTCAGTAATCAAGGTCCTTAATCCCAAGTCTCGTGAAAACCTTTTATCATGTGTCAATAGAATATGATATGTTACTTATAAAATATCACACAAGTCCAAATTTGATGTCCTAAACATGAAACTTTCATGACGAAAATTATATTATATTATGAGAGCTAATGACAAACGCACGTTTGTTGAGTTTTTTTTGTGTTGGCTGCATGTTTTGGCAAAACCAAGATATTGAATAGAAGCATCTCCATATGTATAACATTTCTTCAGTTGGAAGTTTTTAATTTTGAAGCCATTCAGAAGCTGAAAATGCCATCAGAAGCTGAAAGCACTGTAGCACTTCAGAAGCTGATTCAGGTTCTGATGCCAGCGTTGACTTATGTTGACTTCATCAGAAGCTGGTTATTTTCAAGGTTTTTCTATGCGAATCTTTGCAAGATTTATTGAGGATTTATCCACGCATATTGCTTCTAGAATGCTGATTTATTTGGAGAAGATTTTATTGAAGATTTGGTTCAAAGATATGAAATTCATATTTTCCTGTTATAATCTTTAAAAGATTCAGTACAGTTTTATTTGTTACATTATTGGACCAATCTTATTTCAGTAACAAATCAAATCAGAAGATTAGCTTTATTTTGCAAGACTGAAGGCTATATAAGGAGGAGGGCTGCTGCTATTCAAGATATACGATTTTAAGAGCATTATTCAGAGAAAATTGAGTCTTAGTATTTTAAGCTTTTAGCTTTATTGTGCACCACTCTGTTAGAGTTGGTTTAGGATTGTTATTGAGTTGTAATTCATTCTAAGCCTCTAGGTACGAATGAAGTTGTGTTTTTGAAGTTTTCTGAAAAACAGAGGGTTTTTGATTAAGGGTTTCAGTAACAGGTTTGTTACTTGAATAGGAAGTTAGTGGTCTCTAATACTCAACGTGTTGGGTAGAATTCAAGACTAGGAGGAAGTTAATTGCTTAGGCTGGGAACTGGGAGTCAGTGTCTTGAGTCATAAGGATTAATTCCTATAGTGGAATTCCTTCCTGGATTGGTATCCCCCAGAGTAGGAGGTGTTTACTCCGAACTGGGTTAACAAACCTTGTGTGTTCTTTAGCTTTCCTGCACTTTATTTTCTTGCTTTGCATTGTGTTTGTGTGTGCTCTGTTTTTAAGCAAACTGTTGTGCCCTGCGTATAGTTCAGAACCTGCTGGTTCAGAACCCGATTAGTTTCTCTTAAGTATTGCCTGGCCAGAATTTCAATTGGCATCAGAGCAGGCACCCTGCCTGTAAATTGGGTGAGATCCAGTGGAGTTAATATCTGGCAAGCATGGATAGAGAAGGAGGATATGTCAATAGACCACCCCTACTAGATGGCACAAACTATGAGTATTGGAAGTCAAGGATGTGTGCTTTTCTAAAGTCTATTGACAGCAGGACTTGGAAAGCTGTGATTAAAGGCTGGGATCATCCTGTGTATACAGACAAAGATGGTAACAAGACTGAGGTTCTGAAGCCTGAGGAGGAATGGACCAAAGCTGAAGATGATCTGTCATTGGGAAATTCAAAAGCTTTGAATGCTATCTTTAATGGTGTTGATCAGAACATGTTCAGACTCATCAAACAATGTACTGTGGCTAAGGATGCTTGGGAAATTCTGAAGACCACTCATGAAGGAACTTCTAAGGTGAAGATGTCCAGATTGCAGCTGCTGACCACCAAGTTTGAGAACCTGAAGATGAAGGAGGATGAAAATATCCAGGATTTCTATATGAATGTGCTTGATATGGCAAATTCTTTTGACTCTCTTGGTGAAAAGATGTCTGATGAGAAGTTAGTAAGAAAAATCCTCAGGTCCCTGCCCAGAAGGTTTGACATGAAGGTTACAGCAATTGAAGAGGCTCATGATATCACCACTATGAAGCTTGAGGAGCTGATTGGGTCTTTGCTTAATTTTGAGACTGCATTCTGCAAACAGCCTGATAAGAAAGGGAAAGGAATAGCATTTGCAGTTAATTCAGGAGCTGATGATCAACATGAGTCTGATGAGGAGGATAATGACTTATCAGAAGCTCTAGTGTTGCTGGGAAAACAATTCAACAAGATTCTGAAGAATGTTAACAGAAAAGCCAAAGCCAAAGGTCAGAATTTCAGAGTCAATAACAAAAAGCAACAAACTGATGAGAAGAAGACCAAGTCTGAGGAGAAAAGTAACCAAGCTAAAGGTGTGCAGTGCTATGAGTGTGAAGGGTATGGACACATCAAGTCTGAATGTCCCACTTTTCTCAAGAAGCATAAAAAGAGCCTAGCTATTTCATGGTCTGATGATGGTTCTGAAGATGATGATGTTAGTGAATCTGATATGTGTGATACTGGTCTGGTGGTAAGGTCAGGAGCTATCTTGAAGAAGGAACTTGTTTTAGAGTCTGAGACCTTTTCAGAGTCTGACTCAGAGTCTGAAGCCTCATATGTGTCTGAAGCTGCTAAAACCTCATATGATGAACTAGCTGATAACTACAAGAAGCTGTATACCAGAAGTGCTGAGGTTTGCAAACAAGTGTTGGATCAGAAGGAGACTATTCTACAACTGGAGGCTGAAAAAGGTGAACTGTTAGTACAGAATTCAGATTTAAAAGAAGAAGTGAACCAACTGAACTCCCAACTTGATCAAATGAAGAAGCAAGTGAAGATGTTGAACTCTGCTACTGATAAGTTGGAGGACATTTTGGGGAATCAGCAACAAGGAAAAACTGGTTTAGGTTTTGTTGATCAGACTCAGATTCCTAAACAGATGAATTTTGTTCCTGCTACTCAAACTCATAATTCTATGGTTGGAACATCTAAGAGGAGACCTCAGAAACAAGCCCAGATGCAAGGTCAGAAGCATATTCAGATGAGACCTCAAAAGCAAGCTCAGAAGAAGCCTCAGATACGACCTCAAAAGCAAGCTCAGAAGAAGCCTCAGATACTACCTCAGAAGCAACCCCAGAAGTACAACAGAAGAAGGAGGAATCATACCTGGACCTGTCATCATTGTGGTAAGAAGGGACATATCAAACCTTTTTGCTTCAAACTTTATGGCTATCCTGAACATTTTCAGTATAGAAGAGTGCAACCTGCTGCCCCCAGACACAATGTTCAGAAGGTATGGAAGCCCAAAGTTCAGAATGTAGGCCTTATAGCTCACACTTCTTTGAGAGCAACTTCAAAAGAAGACTGGTATTTTGATAGCGGGTGTTCAAGGCACATGACTGGTGTGAAGAAGCTGCTGAGCAATATCAGATCATACTCCAGAAGCTATGTGACATTTGGAGATGGTGTAAAAGGTCAGATTCTGGGTATTGGTGATTTGATCAGAGAAGGTTTGCCCAGACTTAATGATGTGCTACTGGTGGAAGGATTAACTTCAAATCTGATCAGCATTAGTCAACTTTGTGATCAAGACTTAAAGGTTAATTTCAACAAGCAAGAGTGCATTGTTACTGATCAGAAAGATGAGATTCAGATGAGAGGCTGCAGATCCAAAGACAATTGTTACTTGTGGGTTTCTGAAGAAGAAAGAAGTTTGACTTCTTGTCTTATGAGCTCAGAAGAGGAAGTCAAGCTCTGGCACCAGAAGTTAGGTCATCTGCATCTGAAAGGCATGAAGAAAATCCTAAGTACTGAAGCTATCAGAGGTGTACCAAATCTGAAGATCAATGAGGACAATGTTTGTGGTGATTGTCAAATTGGGAAACAAACAAGAAAGTCTCATCCCAGATTAGTTCACCAGGTAACTACTAAAGTACTAGAACTTGTTCATATGGATTTAATGGGGCCTATGCAAGTAGAAAGTATTGGAGGGAAGAGGTATGCTTTTGTAATGGTAGATGACTACTCAAGATTCACATGGATCAACTTTGTTAGAGAGAAGTCTGATACTTTTGAAGTATTTAAAGACTTATGCATTCAACTACAAAGAGAAAAAGACTGTGGCATAGTCAGAATCAGAAGTGACCATGGCAAAGAATTTGAAAACAAGAGTTTTTCAGAATTATGTGCTTCTAAAGGTATAAAGCATGAGTTTTCTGCACCTATCACACCTCAGCAAAATGGTGTAGTTGAGAGGAAGAATAGGACATTAGCAGAATGTGCAAGAGTTATGCTGCATGCAAAGAAGCTGCCATATATGTTCTGGGCTGAAGCAATGAATACTGCCTGTTATATTCACAACAGAGTCACTTTGAAGAAGGGTACTACATTAACTCTGTATGAATTGTGGAAAGGGAGGAAGCCTACAGTCAAATATTTCCATGTTTTTGGGAGCAGATGCTATATTTTGGCTGATAGAGAAAATAGGAGAAAGCTGGATCCTAAGTCTGATGAGGGCATATTCCTGGGTTATTCAGTGAACAGCAGAGCTTACAGGGTGTTTAATTCCAGAACCAAGGTTGTGATGGAGTCCATGATAAGTGCTTAAATGTTGTTATATTTTGGTACAAATTTAGGCACTTATGTTTACTTGTTGTACAAGTTATCTTAGGATTAGGGCATAAATGTGTTAAAAATGCAATGAATGTGATCCTAAGCCTTACCCCATGTGTTTATGCAGGAAATACATGCTTGAACCTGATTGATGCAAAAGTTTGAAGGTTTTCTTGATGCCATCGCTACAAGCGCAGGACTCATCGCTAGTAGCGAGGATATGCAGGGATTTCCAGGAAGCCATCGCTTGAAGCGCAGCATCCATCGCTAGTAGCGAGCTTAGGCAGGGATTATCAGGAGTTCATCGCTTGTAGCGATGAACTGGACGCTTGAAGCGAGCCTAGGCAGGGAATTTCAAAGGCTGGTCGCTAGTAGCGACAGACCTGGTCGCTATAGCGACCAATGGGGCGGTTTAATGCTGATGGTGACGTGGAGCTCTATGATTGGCCAACTGAAGTCCTCGCTACAAGCGACAGGCTGGTCGCTTGTAGCGAGCGAACATTTTCTCAGCATATAAATAGATTTTTAAGCTCATTTCTTGAGAGATAGCTTTTTATCAGTTAGAATATTTTTCCAGAGCTTAGAAAACTTATAATCTTTGAGAGAGAATAGTCATAGAAGGAGGAAAACTTCAAATAGCAATTAGATTTGGATTGAAGAAGATCTTAAGAAGCTTTGAGACATCAAGCTCTCACAAATCTTCATCTTTCTTTCCTATTTTGCAAGAGTTGTCATGAAAATGATCAACCAATCTCCTTTGTTGGGATTGATAGGTAATCAATCACTCATGTTGTAAACTTTTGATTATTCAATATATGATTCTAGCAATTTTTATATACCATTGAATTTCTTCTTGCTTTTCAATCTTATGTTTGATTTAAATGTTGTTGAAAAAGGCTTTTGAATCTAGGTTTAGAATGATTTTCTATCAAGATAAGAAATTCTAGAAATGGGATTTGGTTTTGATAATTACATTATAGTATTGGATCATAATGCTTTTGGATCGTTTAATAGATTGAGAAATCATCGATTAAACGATACAATCGATCTCACGATATCATTTGGGAAATCAATGATGTTGATGAGCAATACGTAATAATGCAATATATAAGAAAACGCTAGAATTCGTATTTGTAATCAATCGGATATAACCAATGTTTGATTGATGAAAGTCAATCCTAAACACCTTCTATGTCCTATTACTCTACCATTTATTTATTATGTTTTAAAAGTATGAGTAGTGTAGTAAAACAAACAAGTAAACCCTAACTTAAAACGATAATCGAAGTTGAACGGAATATGATATCACCTTAATCCCTGTGGAACGATATAAAAACTAATACTTGCTTTCGCAGTACTAACAAAATGGCGCCGTTGCCGGGGATTAAAGTTTTTGATGTTATAATCATTGCAACTTTAATTATGGTTTTAAGCAATTTTGCACAAAATTCTTTTATGTATATAACTAATACTCTTATCCATCTTGTTTGCTAATTCTTTGTGGTCAGATTATTGAAATCGTTTATGCGAGGTCAAGTTTCCGAGGACCAACTTCTTTTTGATTCCGAGATTGAAAGAACAGCTCGTAGAGCCAATAGCAAGAATCGGAGAAAGAAGCAACAATCTAAGAGGAGGCAACAAGAGGAGAGTTCTGTTTCTAGTCATTCATCAAGTCCAAATCCAAGCCAAGAGTTACATATGGCTGTAGCTGGAGATGGTGCAGGAGGTTCTGGGGTTCCATGTTTAAACAGTCCACGTCGTTTTGCTCAATTGGGGAAAGCAACACGGACTACCAAACAAACGGAAATGAAGACGGGGATATTACAAATTCTATATGCTAATCCATTCTCAGGATTAGATCATGAAGACCCGTTCCAACATCTCACTAAATTCTATGAGATTGCGGGAACCCTCGGTGAGACTGAAAATAATGAGGAGGCAATGTGGATGAGAATGTTTCCACATTCATTGATTGGCAAAGCAAAGGAGTGGTACTTAGACCAACCTCCAACGGTGATGACAAACTGGAATACACTTGAGGAGAAATTCCTTGAGAGGTTCTTCCCTCAGAACCGGTTTATGGAGGCAAAGACAACAATTGCGGTGTTTTCACAAGGTACAAGTGAAACACTATGTGAAGCCTGGGAGCGTTTTAAGTCAATGCTCAGGAGATGTCCGAACCATGGATTTGATGAATTAACACAAATTCATCTCTTCCGGAACGGAATGCAACAACAATCAAAGCTTTTGCTTGACGCTGCAGCTGGTGGTTCTTTAATGGCCAAGAGCGCGGAGGATGCTATTGCTATTATTGACAGAATGGCATTGAACGATCACCAAGCTCATCACAACCGGAGCCAAAGCCAAAGGAAGACTGGAATCTTAGAGTTGGGAACTAATGATGCGATCCTTGCACAAAACAAGTTGCTTACGCAACAAGTGGAAGAGTTGACAAAGAAAATGGCCAACCTTCCCCAACAAATGAAGGACATTCAGAACGAGCAAAGAAGACAACACCAAGTCGCATCTTGCGAGCTTTGTTCGGGAGATCACCCAACCGGATTCTGTCCACCCCCCACAGAAGAGGTAAGCTATGTTGGTAATCAACCAAGGCCTCAACAGTTTCCTAACCAATTCCAAAACCATCCAAACAACTTCCCAAGAGGGAATAACCCAAATTATGGTCAAGGGTGGAGAGGAGAAGCTGGCCAATACAACCGACAACCTTACCAGAATTACAACCAATACCAACCTCCACAACAAAACCGCAACCAATCCACTGATGAAACCCTCAATCTATTCATGCAGCAGTCAATGGCCAACCAGAAAAACACAGATGCGTCCATTAAAAACCTGGAGACGCAAGTTGGTCAATTGGCACAACAACTTTCACAAGCTACTCAACAAGGCGGAACCTTTACCGCCAACACACAAACCAACCCGAAGGATCATGCATCATCATCGAAATGACAATTAAGTCATTTTGATGAGGAAGTCCTTGCAACAAGAGACAACGAAAATTGCAAGGCAATAGCTACAAGGAGCGGGAAGGTAATTGGCCAAGGTATCGGGGACAATTTAGAAGTAGAGAGAAAGGTAGTTGAGAATGAGGTGATAGAGAAGGATGAAGATGAAGGGCATGAGGAAGAAATAGAAGATGTATATATAGAGGATGTAGAAGTAGAAAAAAATAATAAGGATGTAGTTGAAAATGAAAATATTGTATGGAAGAAGGATGTGGTGAAGGAGAAGAGCAAGAAGCAAGATATAGTGAAGAATGCACCAACACCGCACCTACCTTACCCAACTACACCAGCCAAAAAAGAGAAGGAGAGGCAGTTTGCTAGGTTCCTTGAAGTTTTCAAGAGATTGCAAATCAACATACCATTCTCGGAAGCCTTAGAGCAAATGCCTACCTATGCCAAGTTCATGAAGGAAATCTTATCCAAGAAGAGAAGGTTCAATGAAGAAGAAACAATTTTGCTAGATGCAAATTGTAGCGAGATCATCCAAAACACATTGGCAAGAAAGAAGAGAGATCCGGGCAAAGTTACATTGCTCGTGTCCATTGGCAATGTTGATGTCGGCAAGGCACTTATTGATTTGGGTTCAAGCATCAACCTAATACCACTATCCGTTGTCAAAAGGATAGGTCATATAGTTGTGAAGAGAACCAACTTAACCTTGCAATTAGCCGACAAATCCTACACTCGTCCATTGGGAATTGCTGAAGACGTGTTGGTGAAAGTCGACAAGTTCTTGTTCCCCGTCGACTTTGTAGTGATGGACATTCCGGAGGATGATGACGTGCCACTACTTCTTGGAAGAACTTTCATGCAAACGGCACGGATGATGATTGATCTTGACGGAGGCTTAATGAAAGTCCGTGTGGACGATGAAGAAGTCAATTTCAACATCCATGAAGCCATGAGGTTCCCTAGTGATAAAGCTGCGTGTCTCAAGATGGATGCAACGGAAGAATTGATAGTTGATACGAGAAACCAGTTGCATGATTTGACGCATCTTGAGAGAGTTTTGACAAACGCACTAAATATCCTAGGAGAAGAAGATGAGCTAGAGCTTGAAGAGTGTTTGAAGGAGCTCGATTCGTTGAAGGAAATTCCTCCTCATAAAGCCAAAATCGAGGAATTGACGAATGAAGCTATAGTAGAAGAAGTGAAACCGGAGATGAAGATATTGCCCTCACATTTGAAGTATGTGTTTCTTGACAAAGAGGGTACCAAACCGGTGATCATTAGTAGCTCCCTATCAAACCAAGAAGAAACAAGATTGGTCGAAGTTTTGAAGTCCAACAAAGAAGCAATAGGTTGGACACTATCCGACTTAAAAGGGATAAGTCCTTCCTATTGTATGCATAAGATCATGATGGAAGAGGATTATAAGCCGGTGGCACAACCTCAAAGACGGCTAAACCCAAACATGAAAGAAGTAGTCCGGAAAGAAGTAGTGAAGCTACTAGAAGCCGGCATGATATATCCGATCTCGGATAGCACATGGGTTAGTCCGGTTCAAGTTGTCCCTAAGAAGGGAGGTATGACGGTTATCACGAATGAGAAGAATGAGCTCATACCGACGAGAACCGTGACCGGTTGGAGGATGTGTATTGACTACCGGAGGTTGAACAAAGCAACGAGAAAAGATCATTTTCCTCTACCATTTATGGATCAAATGCTAGAGAGGCTGTCAGGACAAGCTTTTTATTGTTTCCTTGACGGGTATTCAGGTTACAATCAGATATCGGTGAATCCAGACGATCACGAGAAGACTGCTTTCACATGTCCTTTTGGGGTATTCGCATATCGACGCATGCCGTTCGGTTTATGTAACGCTCCAGCAACATTTCAAAGATGCATGCAAGCTATATTTGCCGACTTGATAGAGAAAAGCATTGAAGTGTTCATGGACGACTTCTCAGTTTTCGGGTCATCATTTGATCTATGCTTGGAAAATCTGGATACGGTACTGAAAAGGTGCAAGGAAACCAACTTGGTGCTCAATTGGGAGAAGTGTCACTTCATGGTAACCGAGGGTATTGTCCTTGGTCACAAGATCTCCTCCAAGGGTATCGAAGTTGATAAAGCTAAGGTCGACGTGATAGGGAAACTTCCACCGCCAGTCAATGTCAAAGGGATCCGAAGCTTCCTAGGCCATGCCGGGTTCTATCGGAGATTCATCAAAGACTTCTCAAAAATCGCAAAGCCATTGAGCAACCTGCTCAACAAAGATAAGTCTTTTGATTTTGATATTGACTGTTTAAATGCATTTAATAGTTTAAAGGATAGCTTAACATCCGCACCCATAATCACCGCACCAAACTGGATATACGATTTTGAACTTATGTGCGATGCAAGTGATTATGCGGTAGGCGCGGTGTTAGGTCAACGCAAAAACAAAATTTTTCATGCTATACACTACGCAAGTAAAGTTTTAAATGACGCACAAGTCAATTATGCTACCACTGAAAAAGAATTACTTGCCATAGTGTTTGCATTAGAAAAATTTCGTTCATATCTCATAGGTTCGAAAATTGTTATCTGGACTGACCATGCAGCTATCAAGTACTTGATTACCAAACCCGACTCAAAGCCGAGACTCATCCGTTGGATGTTGCTACTCCAAGAGTTTGATTTGGAGATTAAGGACAAGAAGGGGAATGAGAACCTAGTAGCTGATCACCTGTCCAGATTGGTGAACAAAGAGATAACGAAGAATGAGAGGGACATCCTTGAAGAGTTCCCGGATGAGCAGTTGCTTACGGTGCAAGAAAGACCATGGTTCGCGGACATGGCCAACTACAAAGCAACGGGGTTCATTCCGGAGGATTACACTTGGCAAATGAAGAAAAGGTTGTTGAGAGACGCCACTCAATTCATTTGGGATGACCCATACTTATTCAAGATTGGAGTAGACCACTTAATCAGAAGATGTGTTGCTAGAGAAGAAGCCAAGGACATCATGTGGCATTGTCACAACTCGCCATATGGTGGTCACTACAGTGGAGAAAGAACTGGAGCTAAAGTTCTTCAAGCTGGCTTTTATTGGCCCTCGTTGTTCAAAGATTGTTATGAACATGTGAAAGAATGCGAGAGTTGCTAGAAGACCGGAGGGATTTCAAAGAGGAATGAAATGCCTCTACAAAGTATCCTTGAAGTCGAAGTCTTCGATTGTTGGGGTATTGACTTTGTAGGGCCATTTCCATCTTCTTTGAACAACGAGTATATTCTGGTGGCTGTTGATTACGTTTCAAAGTGGGTTGAAGCAATAGCATCTCAGAAAGCCGATAGCAAAACGGTGGTCAAGTTTCTGAAAAGAAACATCTTCTCCCGATTTGGAACTCCAAGAGTGCTAATAAGTGATGGAGGTTCTCACTTCTGCAATCAGCAGTTAGCAAAAGCACTTGAGCACTATGGAGTAAAGCACAAGGTAGCTTCACCATACCATCCACAGACGAACGGTCAAGCCGAGGTATCCAACCGTGAAATCAAGCGGATTCTTGAGAAGACCGTGTCATCTTCAAGGAAGGATTGGGCTATGAAACTGGACGAAGCGTTGTGGGCCTATAGGACCGCATACAAAGCTCCTACGGGTTTCACCCCATTCCAGTTGGTGTATGGGAAAGCGTGCCACTTGCCGGTCGAGTTGGAGCACAAAGCGTTTTGGGCGCTCAAGTTTTTGAACTTTGATCAAGAGCAAGCTGGGGAGAAGAGGAAACTTCAAATGCATGAGTTAGAAGAGATGCGTGACCAAGCCTATCAGTCAAGCAAGCTCTATAAGGAAAAGGTTAAACGTTATCATGACAAGAAGATCATGAAGAGGGAATTCAAGCCTGGTCAGATGGTCCTGCTGTTCAATGCAAGACTGCGATTATTTCCGGGTAAATTGAAGTCCAAGTGGTCCGGTCCGTTCATGATAAAGGAAGTGAAACCTTATGGAGCTGTGGAACTTGAGGATCCTATCACCAAGTCGACATGGACAGTGAATGGACAAAGGCTGAAGCCATATTTTGGAGGTGAAGTCGTTCGACACACGACGACGATTTCACTCATTGATTCATATGCATAAGCGAAACAGGCGTCGATCTAATGACGTTAAACAAGAGCTTGTTGGGAGGCACCCCAATTTTGTAAGTATGTTGTGTTTTTAGTGTTAGTTTACTTCTGTACAAGTATTTATGTATGTTGGGAAAGTAGCAAGAACTTCAAAATTTATTTTTCTGTTTTCTGTCATGGTCGCTACAGCGACCAACTCATCGCTGTAGCGATGGAATTTACACTTGTCGCTTGTAGCGACGCACTTGTCGCTTGTAGCGACAGTTTTTGCACTTGCGCTTGTAGCGCAACAGTACGCTTGTAGCGATGGGCTTTTTGCCTGTCGCTGTAGCGACGAATCGCGCGCTTGTAGCGAGCGTATCAGAAAACAGTTTTATTATACCAATGCCACTACTGTCGCTTCAGTACCACCCAACCACTTTCATTTATTGTCTTAGCCGTTTCTAGCTTTATTTTCGCAACCCTTAACATTCTGTAAACATCCATTTCCATTTCTTCAATTTCTGCATCCTGTTCATTCTGTTTCTGCACAAATCTGAAAAATCACTAAGAGCCTGTGTTAATCTTGCTAAATCAACTCTTCAGGTATGTATTTCGCACCCCTCTGTCAAGGATTAGTTGCTTTTTACTTCTCATTGGTGCTTGCATGCTGATTTTAGAATATTAGGGTTTAGGGTTTAGGAGATTTTGAACTTAAACATGCCCTGATTGATTACCCATTGTTATACATAGTTTAAGTTGTTGTAAATGAACGAGAATCACCTAGAAAACTACCCTCTAATCCTCTTGTTCTTAGGAATCGTATTTTGGAAAAACCCTTTGTAAAAATTTCAAATAAATTAGGGTTTTTGAGGATTTAGGAAGTTTAGGTGATTGTTTCTCATTTATTTTAGCTTTAATGATGATTTCGCATGCTATAAGTAAGTCAAAATCAAGAAAAACATGAAAATCTGAAAAGGGTCTTCCTCGCTACAGTACACTTGTAGCGAGGGAAAGAGGCATTTTCTGGGTTTCGTCGCTACAGCGACCAAGCTGTCGCTTGTAGCGAGCGTACCCAGAATTTGTTTTATTTTTGTTTTAATTGAGTTTTGACTTGTATCCTACCTGACTTTCATCTGTTTTGACCAATTTTGTAGGAATGGCACCTAAAACATCTTCAAAACGTCAAAGGAACGTGGAAAGTTCCTCGTCAAGACCAAGGGTCAATGTGCCACAACACGATGCAGCTCGTTTCCTCAGCTGGAGGAACCAAGAAAGATACGAGGAACTGAGGACGAGAAGAATCTGGTCCGAGAAGAGGTTTGAAATTTCTGAGGAGGGTGAATATGGAGGTTTAGCAGCTATGATAAAAGAAAGGAAGTGGGGTGTTCTTTGTACGCCACCTCGGAGGATCAACTATGAGATCGTGCGCGAGTTCTATGCGAACGCGATCCCCTCCGATCCTTCAGATGAGTTTACCTTCACTACTTACGTGCGTGGGCGCACCGTCACATTCGACCGCATGTCCATCAACTCATATCTGGGCAAGCCGTTGGAGCTGGTTGATGATGAAGAAGATAATCCGCTTGCACCCACAGCACTGTGTGATTTTGGTGAGCGTCAGAGGAGTGGTGACTGGGACCACGACAGCATAGCACAGGACATCTTCCAAGCGGGGAAGAGTTATGACGTGAGTAGGGCTTCGGGTAAGCCTTTTCGAGCATTCCGTGAGCACATGACCACTGAGGCTCAGGTAATCCTTACCCTCATTTTATATAACATTTGCCCCAAATCTCACACCTCCTCCACCACTTTAGATGTGACCCCCCTAGTCCATTACATCCTCACTCAGCGTCAAGTGGACGTAGCTAGGCTGATTGCTAATGAGATGAGGATCGTTGCTGAAAGTGGACTATTACCCCCGGCCAAACCTAAATGTCCTTTAACTTTTCCCGGGTTGATTATGGGTCTATGTAGGAGAGCTAGAGTTCATATGCCATCACAAGTTGATGAGGAGATTAAAAATCCTATTGATGATAGATACATCAATAGGTATTGCTCTGCACCTGCACCTGTTGCCCCACCATCACCACCTCATACCTCACCACGACCATCATCCTCAGCAGGACCTTCTCATATGCCACCACCACCACCTGAGACTACTAGCCACCCTAGCCATCCGACCATTCCACCTTTGGACTTTTCCGGTTGGGATTATGCTACTGTGAGCTCTATGCTGTTGGCGCAGAATGCGTCAAATCATCGGGCACTTACTACGCTTCAGAGCCATCTGCACGACAGTGGCCAGAGCCCGTGGACACCTGCGTTCTTCTCCGAGCACATTGCTTGGCCTGGGGACAGGCCATTCTTTCCAGGAGGGGCAGAGGCAGCTGGTGCTGGTGATGATCAGGATGCTGGTGACGATGGTGATGATGACGCAGATGTCGATGCTGATCTGGGTGATGATTCTTCATATGCTACGAACTCTATTGATCGCATGGCAGCTGACTTGACTGACTCTGAGGACGACATGGCCACAGATTCAGATTGATGCAGAGCAGCAGATCTTGATTTGTTTTCCCTTTCATTTTATTTATTCAGCTTTGTACTTTAACATTTTGATTTATGCTTTGTACTTTGAGTATTTCTGTTGTACCTTGGATAATATTATGTTTATGTTTATGTTATTTATATTTTGGGTATAACATGTTAGTATAGTTTCTATTTTATTTATGCTTTAGTGTTTATTTATGTTAAAATTTTTTGAAAATCCCAACAAATTTTGAAAGAAAGATGAATGATTCAAAAGCAATGCTTGAACTGTGAATCATCTGAGTGATAATGATAAGAATGAGTGTTAAAGCGCGCAGCTAAGGTACTCGTTTTCTCGTTTTTCTAGGTATATTCTTTAATGTGAATAAGTTCTTTACACGCACAAGTTAATTTATTCAGTTTTTAAGCAAGCATGTGTTTAGTTTTGAACCAATGTAGAACTAGCCAAAAATGTGAGGAATCCTCAACCAATGTATATATATGCAGGAGACCAATACCATGTTTAACTCAGTTAGATTATGTTAAATCTGTTGTTGTTTTAATTTGTATAAGAGCATTGAAATGATCAAGGCAATTTTTTGAATTTGAGAGAAATACTTGACCAAATGAACCTACCCTGTGAGATGAGTGAGTATCTGTTAACCCAGCTGAGCCTAATGGAATCAGAATAGTTAACTGTGGACTGTCAATTTAATAAGCTCATCTGCTTATTTAAATTGCCGGAGTTTGTAAAAAAAATTCAGTCACAGTTAACTCTTTATTAAATTCTGATTGTTGTTTTCTTTTGAACCCTTATCCGTCGTTTTTATTGACCTTTGCCATAATAACAAAGGAACATTCGATTAGGGCATCATTGGAATAAGTTGGGGAGAAAGGAAGGCTTTATTTAAGTCAATGTATGGTGAATGTAATATTTGATCTTGACAATCTTGAAAAGAAAAGAGAAAAAAAAAAAAAGAAAAGCAAACCAAGAAAAAGAAAAGAGAAAAATGAAAAGGTTTGCAAGATTTCAAAGAAAAAGAAAAGTTGTCAAGAATCAATCAAGAATAGAAAAGAAAGAAATTCACCAAGTGTTGTATTGGAGAAAGAAGGAAGTTGTAATTAGATTGAATGTTTCCTTTTGCTTGGCCATTTGAATTCAAATATCCCACATATGACAATTCTTTTGTAGCCTAGCCCAATTACAACCCTTAAAGTCCTTTTGATCAATGCCTTTTATGCTTGTGGAAATGATAATTAGATAGACACATAATTTGATTGTATGTTATCATGTTTATTGGATGAGTGTTCATAACCCTCACAAATGATTTCAATTGTTCATATACTTTATATAGAAGTGTGTTAGGTTTGGTTCAAATTTAAACATGTTGCTTGTTTAGGATTGTATGATTTAATTCCTTGTGTTTAGAACTAGTTCACATTTGTAGAATGTATCTTGTTTAATGAGAAACTGGACTTAAGCTTGCGCAATCACATTTGAATCACTCGTTTGAATTTTAATTCTTCACACTTTTGAATCCTTTGCTAAATTGCTCAATACTGTGGTTTTCAAAGCTATGAAAAATTTCCTTTTGTTCTTTGGTTTGAGGACAAACCAAAATGTAAGTTGGGGAGAGTTTGATAAGTGCTTAAATGTTGTTATATTTTGGTACAAATTTAGGCACTTATGTTTACTTGTTGTACAAGTTATCTTAGGATTAGGGCATAAATGTGTTAAAAATGCAATGAATGTGATCCTAAGCCTTACCCCATGTGTTTATGCAGGAAATACATGCTTGAACCTGATTGATGCAAAAGTTTGAAGGTTTTCTTGATGCCATCGCTACAAGCGCAGGACTCATCGCTAGTAGCGAGGATAGGCAGGGATTTCCAGGAAGCCATCGCTTGAAGCGCAGCATCCATCGCTAGTAGCGAGCTTAGGCAGGGATTATCAGGAGTTCATCGCTTGTAGCGATGAACTGGACGCTTGAAGCGAGCCTAGGCAGGGAATTTCAAAGGCTGGTCGCTAGTAGCGACAGACCTGGTCGCTATAGCGACCAATGGGGCGGTTTAATGCTGATGGTGACGTGGAGCTCTATGATTGGCCAACTGAAGTCCTCGCTACAAGCGACAGGCTGGTCGCTTGTAGCGAGCGAACATTTTCTCAGCATATAAATAGATTTTTAAGCTCATTTCTTGAGAGATAGCTTTTTATCAGTTAGAATATTTTTCCAGAGCTTAGAAAACTTATAATCTTTGAGAGAGAATAGTCATAGAAGGAGGAAAACTTCAAATAGCAATTAGATTTGGATTGAAGAAGATCTTAAGAAGCTTTGAGACATCAAGCTCTCACAAATCTTCATCTTTCTTTCCTATTTTGCAAGAGTTGTCATGAAAATGATCAACCAATCTCCTTTGTTGGGATTGATAGGTAATCAATCACTCATGTTGTAAACTTTTGATTATTCAATATATGATTCTAGCAATTTTTATATACCATTGAATTTCTTCTTGCTTTTCAATCTTATGTTTGATTTAAATGTTGTTGAAAAAGGCTTTTGAATCTAGGTTTAGAATGATTTTCTATCAAGATAAGAAATTCTAGAAATGGGATTTGGTTTTGATAATTACATTATAGTATTGGATCATAATGCTTTTGGATCGTTTAATAGATTGAGAAATCATCGATTAAACGATACAATCGATCTCACGATATCATTTGGGAAATCAATGATGTTGATGAGCAATACGTAATAATGCAATATATAAGAAAACGCTAGAATTCGTATTTGTAATCAATCGGATATAACCAATGTTTGATTGATGAAAGTCAATCCTAAACACCTTCTATGTCCTATTACTCTACCATTTATTTATTATGTTTTAAAAGTATGAGTAGTGTAGTAAAACAAACAAGTAAACCCTAACTTAAAACGATAATCGAAGTTGAACGGAATATGATATCACCTTAATCCCTGTGGAACGATATAAAAACTAATACTTGCATTCGCAGTACTAACAGCTGCCCCCGCGATGCACTCATGACCTTCTCCACCCCCCATGTGGAGTTTTTGCCTTCCGTGGGAATCGAACTCAGTATCTGGGGCTTAAGTACAAGTTCCCTGCATTCCCACTACCAATTGAGCTACTAGCTCAATTGGTAGTGGGAATGCATTGATCGTGTACTTATAGGTCCCAGGTACACGGTTCGATTCCCACGGAAGGCATGAAACTCCACATAGGGGTTGTGGAGAAGACCATGAGTGCATCGTGGGGGCCGCCAGGTAAGCCAAATCCCGGATGTTACAAAAAAAAGGTGCCTGTGGGACACTTGTTAGCATTTTCCATTTTTCAAGGTTAATTTTTTTATTTCATAATTTTTCTCAAATTAATTTTTTTATTTCATAATTTTTCTCAAATTATTAATATCTTAACTTTTGAAGTAATATTCAATATTCACAAAGGTTGGATGGGTTTTTTTTTTACTATGTCATTGGTGTGAAGTATTCACCGATTTTTACTAATGACTAATTTCTATTAAAAAATTTGATTGGCTATCTTTGACGAGCTCACCCCTCCCAACCACATTTTTCTTATACACAAGACTCAAAACCAGAAACTTTGCTTGGATAAAGGTCAATTTCTAATAGGACAAATGTAGTGTTGGTCATAGCTTGGGTGGGTTATTAAATGATCTCAAAATCGAATTTTATTAAACCTTAAAGATTAATTTTAAAAACTCTTTCGAAGCTTTGTTCACAAATATTACTTAACTTAATAGATTATTCTTCTGATATATATTATATATATATATATATTATATATATATATATATATATATATATGTTATCTTCTGTATATAATTAAAAAGACGAATTTCTCGAGCCGAAAGAAATAGATGTATATCAGCATAATTTTATGTTATTTTTCCAAATACATTTTCTTTATATAGTTAAAAGAAGACTAACCACAGGTTTAACCTTTGTGAGAATAGTTTCTCATGTGTAACTAAGAACCTTTGCGAGCCGATACACAATTATTAAATGGAAAATGCTAACAAGTGTCCCACAGGCACTTGATACGAAGTTTAAAGTGGAAGTTTTATCTTGGAAGTTGTGTATTAAGTTGATATAGTCTAACGCTGCCTTTAAACACTAAATTGGTGAGTAAACCCTCATTTGGGTCCCTAAAAGTGACACTCGATATCACACCAGTCACTGAATTGATTTAATGAATCAAAAACTCCCCTGTTGTTTGATCTGTTAGTCATAATAGTCCAAACGTTAACTAAAGGTTAAGTGTGATGATGTGTCCATTAGTGTTGCCATGTTGGATGCTTATGTGTGACTTCCACGTTGGAGAGGGACCAAAATGAATGTAATATCTCTTCCATCTCATGGAAAAAATTAACAAGCTTATAGCTTCATCTTCTTTCATACCCTTCATCTCAAAACATTCCAAGAGACAAAATAATGATCTTTGTGATACCTTGAGTTGAATAAAATTTGGATGACCTGTTTACTTCCATACCCTTCAATAGACACAAAGCCTCAATAAATATAACGCTTCCACTATCCTTGAATCCCATTGTCTTCTCCCCCTCCAAACGATAAGCAAGAAATAAATCCAAATTTTCAAGTTTTGTTCAGCAAGGGGAAGTCACAACATTTTATGATGAGTGAACATGAGATGACTTAAAAGCAATTTGTTACCGATCGCGGATCGCAGAGTTTGTTAAAATTCCTCTATGCTATAAGGTGAGGATGGGTGTGACGGAGGATGAGTTGGAGAGGAAAATAGAAGGTGAAATTGGAATAAGCATTTTTTTGATGAAGGATTGGTTGGAGTTGGAATTGGAGAGAGATGCGAGTAACATAGCGAATAGGGTGTTGGGATCATTGGAAAGTTTGAGAGGTTGAACAAGACCGTTTCCTTTTCTTCATTCTTCTTGCTTTGCTTGCAGATACTCTGTTCTGTTCAGCTAACGCATGCTCCCGATGGTGGTCATAACGACAACGTCGATTGAGGGAGGAGGTGAAAAAATGCCGTCGTTTTCTAGGTTTGATGAACTGATGTGCTGTTGGGTTAAATAATTTAAGAGTTTGAGTTTTTCTGGGGTGAAAGATGATGATGTTGTTGTGTCGCTCCTATTCTTGTTAATTTCCTCTTTTTTATTTATTTTATTTTATCATTAATGAGCTGACTTTTTATTTTTTTAATTAAAAAATTATACACGTAGCGTCCTACTCACTTAAGTGATGTGCCACGAGTGCGTTATCTAAGTCAAAATTGGACCAGAACCAAAAGTGAAGGGAGTAAATACACATTCTCTGAACCTAGCGGTTGCGGACACCACTTGTGTGACATAATGTCACGTGACATTGTGATATTGGCCAATTCAATTGTGACACATAATCCAATTCAACTATTCTCTCTCATCTTTTTATGTTTAAAAAATTTGTATTGCCACGTGTCACAATCGGATTGGACAACGTTACGTGACATTATGTCACACAAGTGCAATCCCGGCGTTGCTAGGTCTTCCCCAACACATTCTCTGCGCTTCAAGGTTGCTACTCTTCAACGCTTCAACAAAAATGGCAGAGAAGAAGCGAAAGGAGAAAGGCGACGCCAAGCGCCACACCGGAAAAAAGAAGTCAAAGAAGACTTCCGATAATCAACGGAAGAAAACCGGTCCTCGTTTGCCTTCATCGTTTGAAAAAGAGATCGAACACTTAAACCCTACCCCTGTCGGTGTCAATGAAATCGACAGCGACGTTTACGAATACGAAGAACTACCCGAGGAAGAGTCCAGAAAGAATAAACATTACGACCCTGTCTCTGTCAATGATAATAACGACCTTATGTTATGAATTGAACAATAAGTTGTTTATCCAAACATATCCTCAATTTCTTTGGTATCTGTTCCGTGATTTGTCTGAATCCTTTTGTTGAGTCCATTTATTTGTTTAGGATGTGGATATACAATCTGATGATGACGGCAATGAATTTGTTTCTGATGATGATTCTCGAGAGGAAGATGATGGGAGACATGAAAGGATGGTACAACGAATTACCGGTATGCCGAGGGAGCCTTTTGATGGTAAGAATAAATGTGTTCAGCTTTTGCATATCATTCAATTATTTGCAGAGTTTGATTATTTTGTTATCGTAACTGCGACACTTTTAATTTTTATCGTAATGTAGATAATAAGAAAACGACAACTACCTTGAAGAATGATGTTATTCCGGAGCTATATCCAGAGTCTGAATATAATCCTAGTCACGATGTTGTGGAAGGTGATGGACGTATTAGTATGAGGATCTCCTTAATCCTCTTCAAGACACTCCTGAACATTCAAGACTTCAGTTAAGAAATCAACAAATTGAGAATTGTTCTAGAACTGTTCATGCACCACTTCCAAAGGCAGATCAAGCAAAGGTAGAAAGGAAGGTGGCGTTTGAAATATCAAAGAAACAAGTCACAAGGTGCAATCCATTATTCAGAGAAATAGGGAAGCTCTTACTGAGTATTTTGATGAAAAGACAGATCTAGGGTTTTCAACTATAAGAGCGATAGCTTCTGAATTTGAACCCAGAACTGAATTTGAGAGGAAAATGGCTGCACTAGTTCATCATGACAAAGTTACTAAAGCTCATAAAAACGATGGTGCTAGACTTCTTGATTTGAACAAGGTACAAATGTTGTTTATTTTAGTTGCTAATCATTTTTACATTACAGATTCACCGATAGTAGCGGATCACAGAATATGAAACCTGATTGTCGTTTTCCAGGTCCCATGTTTTCCAAGTCCATGATTATGCATAACCCAAATGCTTGGAATTCTCATTTGTAAAGTCAAGCTACTTTGCGTTTAGCATTTATGGAGCTTTCTTAATTTCAAAACTCAGACATGAATTTGTCTGTTAAATT
>WNNG01000396.1:0-166862 GCA_018208015.1 Medicago ruthenica
AGTGAAATCCTCACTTAATCGGGTGGCGTCTTGCCATACATACTCAATCACTTCCTTGCGCTGGTCTAGCTTGACTCTTGCACTTCTAATCTCATCGTGTAGCTGTGCAATGTGGTCCCCATGAGCTCTTGCAATCTTGTCGAAGTACTCTTCGAATTTCTTGATGTCTTCCTCGAGAAGATTGCACCTCAGCCTCCCTTGCTGAGAGAGACTCTCATGTCTTTGCCGCTGGACGCGCTCGGCTTGAAGCTGCTCTTTGTAGTCTTTCACTACTTCTTGGAGCTGTTGATTTTTCTCTTGGAATTTCAACCTCCATTTTCGTTGAGCTTCGATGGCTAATTCGCCAAACTTCTTGAGCTCTTGGTTGGAATGTAGAATTCTTTCCAACTCTTCGTCCTTGGCAACAAGATTGGCATCCGCACTAACCAAGCCGCCTCCTATCCAATCCCTCTTCCCTTCGGAGATTCTTAGCCGTTTTTGGCATACTAGGAGAGAGTTCGTCACTTCATCACGGTCTCTCTTCATTCTTGTGATCTCTCCCAAAGCTAGAAGGTGTTTTAATTCTAACTCCCGAATTTTAACCTTAAGCTCTTCCTCCACTTTGTTGGGAACGATTGTGCTTGGCTTAGGAATCTTGAGTTTGAAGACGAGCGTGTTTTTGTTCCCAGAATCCATATTTCTTTTTGCTAATATTTGTTCGTTCTTTTTAAACTCCTATAAAGCAAAATGATGCGAAAATTACTTTCATGAATGCAAATGTTATGCAAGGGTATGGTTTATGAAGGTTCGGAACTTCCCCCCATCCTCACATGTAGGCTCTAATATTGGGAAATCTCCTAAGAAGAGGTCCTTAGAGTCATAGATCTCACATGGAATTAGGGTTGTCTATGGACATACGTCGACATGACTTCAATTAATTCCACGTGAAAATCTCATCTAAGCGGGGTTGGACATCCCACCTCACGGACATACGTCAACGCGGGCTTCCGCACACAACCTCCTTCTAACTTAGTGTTTTTCTCAAGCTCGGGTAGAGAGCCTCACACGTCCGGCATTAACCCGAACAATGTGGAGTAACATCACTCAAGTAACCCCCACATTTGATATATATAATATGAATATAAAGCAAATAAAGCAAATATAAACATAAAGCATAAATATAACATGCATGAATAAAATAAATAAACATGGCACGCAAAGAAAATAAAGCAATTGTCTTTAACCCAAATAGGTTAGGCTTGACTCGCTAGTGGGAACAGGGTCCCCAGTGAAGTCGCCAGCTGTGCGCACCTCGTTTTTTTCCCTCGGGAAAAAGACGCGCAGATTCTCCGAGGTCGTCCTTGAACGCTCGGAGGTGCCTTTGTGAAGCCGCCACCAAAGTTTTTGTGTAAAGGGAACGTTGATAAACCCTTAAGTTTTTTTTGTAAAGGGAAACGATAATAAAACCCTTTTGACGATGAGGATAAGGATTAGGTCATCGCAACCATTGTCGGGTTCGGGAGTCGGTTACGCGAGGGGAAGGTATTAGCACCCCTTACGTCCGTTGTACTCAACGGGAACCTTCTATTTGGTTAAAACTTGAATTGCTTTTTAATACTTTGCGTGTATGTTCATTTATGTTAAAAATATAATAAAATGGGGGGAAAGAGATAAAAACAAACGAAGAAAAAGTTTTTATTATTATTGTGCTTGACAAGATGTCGATCTTGCTCCTACGTATCTCCCGGTAGTCGGAGAATTCAAAGCATACGTAGTTCTTTGGTAGAAAAACGTATGTGTGTTGGTTGATTTTAATTGGACGATGTTTTAACCGAATTCTTGCGATTAAACGTTGCTTGTATGCTCGCACTTGGAGACTTATTAAGCGTTCGTTCGCGAATCACATTAGAATTGTTAAAAGGTACGTCCGTTAGGGTAGAGGGTTGAATTGGTCGCTATGGGACCAAGGGAGGTACAATGGACTCATACAAGTCAATCATTGACCGAGTGGACTCCGAAGAGTCGGGCGATTGTTCGATTGATCCACTGAGATCAAGAACGGGTACAATGGACTCGGACGAGTCGAACATTGACCGAGTGGACTCTAACGAGTCGAGGGGTTGAGTCTAATGGCCAACGGGGGACCAAAAGGCTTGGATTGACCACAAGGGGCCAAGATTTGGTTTGGTTAGGGTTGTACATATTAAAAAAGGGGAATGACGATTGTCCGAGCGACGAGACATACGTCACGCATTCGTACAATCGGGGCGATGGAGAGACATACGTCACACCATCCCTTTTTCATTCATGTTTTTGGATTGAATTCTTTAGAAATCCCAAGGTAAGTCAAAACATTTGGTTTGAAAACCCAAAATGGGAAGGTTTAGCAAATTTGCTAGAAAACGCGCAAGTTCGTCTCATTTTGCGAAAATGCGAACGTAAACGGTGTATGTTCATCTTTGAGTTTTGAACATCATGAACAATATTTATTGTTCAAGTTTAGATTGAAAAGCTGAACATAGCTTGTTTGTTCATGTGGTTTTGAAAGTTTGGGAACATAACTTGCTTTGCAAGCTACCCACAAAATGGCTATACGAACTTGTGATTTGCCAAAATTAAGCAAAAACCTTGTTATGGTTTGAAGAACATAGGTTTAAAAACTCTTAGGTTCTGAGCTCTGGGGCTAGAACCTCAAAAATTGGTTGTTTGGACACAAAAACTCAGGTTCTGAGTTCTGTCATGGTCGCACTGCGACCATGACTTCGCACTGCGAAGCATGCGAAATTTTGGGTTCAGAAGCTGTTTCTGAACATTTGTTCAGAAACAACTTCTGAACACACTCAAGACCTTATAGATGGGTGAAAAGCTTTGAGTTTTTGGGGTGAAAAAGGTTATACAAACCAATTTTGATGTTTTGAAAACCTTGGGATTTCTTTGGAATTCAAAAGGGGTTTTTTAGGACCAAAAGGTTTTGAGCCAAAATAGCTATGCAAACACAATTAGAAATGCAAGATAAAGAGCTTAGTAACTTACAGAACTCCTTAGCAAAGCTCCAGCTGCTCTTGGTTTGATTTGGTTGAAGGCTTTCACAAGGGTTTTGAATATTGGTGAAGGCTTGAACTTTTGAAAGCTTTGTGTTGGATGGTTTGTTTCTGGTTATTTGTGGAGATTTGTAGGTTGAAATGAGTAGAGTTTCTGCTCTTGAAAATGCTGTGTTAACTGTTAAATGTAAGTGTTTGTAACCTTGGGCATTGCCTTGTATTTATAGACCAAAATCAAATCTTTGTCATCATTACACAATCCCAAAATTCAGCTGATTTGTGGCCAAGATCAAGCTGAATCCCTTTGCATTAAATGCTAATGGATAGAGGCAACCCTGCCTTGTGCCAAGGGGCAAGATCCAGCTTGATTTCAGCCACAAATTCAACCTATTCTAGAAGGTAATGATGAAGAACAAAGCTGATTTGCAATTGGCTAATGCTTGGGGATCAATCCTTGCAATCTCAATGGTTGGTCAATAAAAACGTGCACTGTAATGTGCAGAGATTGAGGGATGAAAAGGCTAAAATTGGCTGGTGTGAGAGGGTGAAAAGCTGCTGCAAAACAGAGTAGGCACTCATGGCTTTTCAAGTGAGAAAATCCAGCTGGTTTGACTGGTTTTTGGGGCAGCAAGCAGGAGGAAAGTCCTCAAGCAGGTGGCTGGCAACCTTGTGGTGGTTAGCAGGTCACATGGGAGAGGCTAGAGCTGCCCAAGGGCAAGCCCACTTGCTTGTCACATGCTAGGTTGGAAGAAAAAGCTTCTAACCTTGGCATTAATGGCAAGTCCTTCAACTCTGGCTTTGCTTGGCCCAATTAGCCATGAATGCTACTTAAAATAATTATGGAAGTGATGTGCAATAAAATCTGGAATTAAATCCAAGAAACCAAAAATCTGCAGAAAAATCGCAGACTTCGCAGTGCGAAGTGAGCTTCGCATTGCGAAGTCCTCAATTTTGAAAAGTTGACTTTTCTGTTGACTTTTGTTGACTTTTGACTTTTTCCCCTCTTTGATTTTTTTTGATTTTTTTTTTTGTTTTTAAAAAGCGTAGGACAAAATTAGGGTACTACACATATCATATATATCAAATACGGGGGTTACTTGAGCGATGTTACTCCACATTGTTCGGGTTAATGCCGGACGTGTGAGGCTCTCTACCCGAGATTGAGAAAAAACTAAGTTAAAATGGTGGTTGTGAGCGGAAGCCCGCGTTGACGTATGTCCGTGAGGTAGGATGCCCAACCCCGCTTAGAGGAGATTTTCACGTGGAATTAATTGAAGTCATGTCGACGTATGTCCATAGACAACCCTAATTCCATGTGAGATCTATGGCTCTAGGGACCTCTTCTTAGGAAATTTCACCTTTAGAGCCTACACGTGAGGATGGGGGGGAGGGGGGGGGGGGGAAATTCCGAACCTCCGAATACCATACCTATGCATATCACCCATTCGCATTCATTCATGTTTGTTGCATTGTGTTTTATTTTATCAGGGGCAATCAACAATTATTTGTTTATTACTTGTTTTTTTATGCATAATCATAGTTGGGGATAGAAATGACCAATGTGTTGAGAGGAAGCAAATTTTTCAGAATTCGAGCACTTCGCAGAGCAAAGGTATCTTCGCACTGCGAAGTTAACTCTGAAGTTCGCAGAGCAAAAGTACTTCGCAGTGCGAAGTATGCGAATTTTGTCAGCTCAGTTTTCAAAACTGCTAACCCTCATTTACTCCCTCTCAACCACCCATTTTCCCTCTCTCTTACTTATCCAACCATTTTTTATTATTAAACAGCAAATACTTAATACTTTCATTTTCTTTTCTCATAAGCTCTTCATAAAAACAAAAACATACCCATTTCCTTTTTCTTCATAATTTTTCTTTTCTAGTATTTTCAAGTTCTAATCTTCCATTTTCTGCAAGCAGCAAGGTATGATTTCTCCCTCTTTACCCCTTTTTACTTCTGATTTGTGTTATAACAGCCTTGGATCTTAGGGTTTTTAAAAATTTTTGAAACTTCCATTTTAGGGTGTAGGGTTATGTTTAGCTTCTTTTCCTTCCTAACTTGCTAGGATAGGTTTGTGATTTAGTAAATGTGCATTATGGGTAGCTTAAAACTGACCCATCCCCCTCCATTTTAGTTAATTTCACACGAATTCTATTTTACCCATTTTTGAGAAATTGAACTAAAACTAGTTGCTATGTTAGTTATGTTCGTACCCAGTCATTTATTCTTAATCATTATCTAATGTGCATTATAGGAAGCCTAGCTTAGGAATTTAGGGTAGCTTTCTAGGGATTTCTGATTTTTTCTGTTAGGGTCGCAGAGCAAAGATGAACTTCGCACTGCGACCCCCTTTTTCTGGGCAACCCAGATTTTTACGCATAGCTTCGCACTGCGACCATGAGTTTGCAGTGCGACCTTAGCAGAAACAGAACCTATGTTTTTCTCATTTTTTCCTTTCAATTCCATTTGTTTCACCTCATATCACTTGTAATCATACTGACTTTGCCCTTTTTTCTTGTAGATGGCACCAAGACCAGCGGGAAATCGCTCGAGGGGTGAAGCGTCAGGATCTAGACCCCAAGGGGCATTTGACGCCTCTCGCTTCCTAAGCCTCCGGAATCAAGAGAGGTATGAGGAGCTTCTCGGCAGGACGTTCTGGGCTGAGAGGCAGTTCATCATAAACGAGCAGGGCACCTATCGAGAGCTGGCCCGGCTGATTAATCACCGTCGTTGGGGAGTTTTGGTGAACCCTCCCCTAAATCTTAATTATGATATTATCCAGGAATTTTATGCAAACGCCATTCCCGTGGAGCCAGAGGGAGAGTTCACCTATCAAACCATGGTGCGTGGTCGGATCATTAGATTCGATCGCGACGCCATCAACACCTATCTCCACAACCCCTTCCAACTTGAGAATGATGAACTTTGTGCTTTCCATAAGCACCAAAACCGTGGTAATTGGAACCACGATCTCTACGCCCAGACCATCTTCCAATCCGAAAAGGGCTATGAGCTCAATGCGGCGGGGCAGCCTACCAAAGCCCTCAAGAACAACCTCACCACCTACGCTCAATTCATCTTCCACCTTATAGTTCACAATATAAAGCCAAAGAGCCATACCTCCTCCACCACCTTGGACGTCACCCCCCTAATCTACTATATCCTCACCAATAAACAAGTAGATGTGGCTAGGGCAATCTGCCAAGAGATTAAGATAGTGGTCGAGAGTGGCATCAAGCCACCGGCCAAGAAGATGTGCCCGCTTGCTTTCCCGGGTCTTATCATGGGACTCTGCCGGGAAGCCCGAGTAGCCATCCCTCCTCATGTGTCCGAGACCATAAAGAACTCGATCACGAATGAGTACATCTCCAGACACTGCACAGGAAGGAGAGCGGCAAGGGCACAACAGCCACGGCCTAGACCTCCACCAGCATCACAGGGTCATCACACTTGCACTTTCATATTGGAGCAGAATGCTTCCACTCATCGATACATGACCATGATGCATGATTCCATGTATCGCCTTCAGAGGCAGTTGGGTAGGCCGACAGATCCCGACGATCAGATACCGACACCAGAGATGTTCGCAGCTCATGGTGCTTGGCCCGGGGATAGGCCAGAGTATTCAGAGGGAGGAGGCAGTGGTGCAGCGGCCGGAGGCCATGGAGGTGATGATGGAGGAGAGGATGAGGATGATGAGGACGAGGAGGACGAGGACGAGGAGACTGAGGATGATGAGGCTCTCACTCCTTGAGTGGCCCCCCTTTTTTTTTGATGTTTTCTTATATTTTCATTGTTTATGTTTATGTTATTTTTTCTCGTACACTCTTTAGAAGCTTCCTATGTTTAAAACTCTGTATTTATACTCTTGCTTCGTTTTTATTTGAGTACGTTTTCTTTTTATCTGGCCTTTGCATCATCTTCATGCCTGTTTAATTTTAATATGTGAAAACATCAAAATTTCTTGCTATAGATCATTGGTAATATGAATTTGACAAAACTTCCCGCAACAGGTTAAGCCAAAGTTAATTTGATTTAGCCATAAACGAATGGTAATGATAAATTTGATTAATTTTTGCAAAGCTAAAATGCATGTTTCCTATTTTCCGTGATTTAAACTTGAAAGGAGAATATGTATTCAATACCAAGATATACCATACAATTTACGTTATTAAAATGTTTGTTCTATGAACCATTTTAGAACCAGCCAGATGTGAGGAATCCTCAAAAGTCATCATAACACATATGCAGGAGACCGACATTTTTGTTTAACTCGATCTTTTTATGTTAAATCTGAATTTTCTTTTTTTTTTGCATAAAAGCATTGACATGATCAAGGCATTTGTTTGAATATGAGTAAAAACAATCGACCACAAATAGCCCACCCTGTGAGAAGTGAGTATTTGTTAAACCCTTTCGAGCCTAACAAATCAGAATTGTTAACTATGAACTGCCAACTTTCATAAGCTCAACTGCTTAATGAGATTGCCGGAGTTTGTAAAAAAAATTTTTTTTTTTCAGTTCATGGTTAAATCATCACTGAATTCTGATAACTTCCTTTCAATTTTTGAACCCTTAACCATCATGATTAGTGTCCCTTGCCAAAAGAGGAAGGAACATTCAATTAGGGTATCATCCTGAAATAAGTTGAGGAGAAGAAAGGAGGTTGTGAAAATCAAGTGACGGTGAATTTCTTAATTGATCTTGACAACCAAAGAAAAGTAAAGAAAGAAAGAAAGAAAAGCAAACCAAGAAAAAGAAAAAAGAAAAGAAAAAGAAAGATCGACAAAATCCAAGAGTTGTCAGGATCAAAAGGAAAGCATTTGTGAATCACCAAAATTGTGATTTGAACAAGAAAAGGTATAAGTTAGAAAAAATGTTCCTTCTTGCTTGGCCATTTGAATTCAATTTCCCCACATATGACATTTCTTTTGTAACCCAGCCAAATTACAACCCTCAAAGACCTTTTGATCATTGCTTTTATGTTTCTAAGAAACAATAATTAGATGGACACATAACTCGATCGGAATGTTAGCAAATTTGCCGGATGAGTGTTCAAAACCCCTCACATTAATATTCAATTTATTCATTTACTTAAATGAGTGATAGGTTGGTTCATTGATAAACATGTTATTAACTTGAACTGTACGATAATTTTTTGTGTTGTATTTATTTCGAATTTTTCAGTACAATCTCAGAATAATGGGGGAATTAAAATTGCATGCGCAAAATTTCATATGAATCAACCAACCATCAAAGCCCGACCTCGCTCGGCAACCAACCATCAAAGCCCAACCATGCTTGGCACTCTCCCTACAATTCACAAAGAGCCCAATTGTCATTAACATTCCTCAATCACCCAACAAAAGGCCCAATTGTCATCAGCAATCCCAAACACGATCAAAGGAGCCACACCTTTGGGGCAGGTCACCACCCCATTAACAAAATTCTTCCCAAGCGAAGTCTTTTACTTTTGCCAAAATTTCCCATTTTTATGATAGTGCTTAAAACAAAATTTTCCAAAAAAAACTTATGTGGAATCTTTTATGTTTTGGATAAATAATAACAAACGCATTTTCTCTGAATTGTGAGTACTTAAAAGTGTGCATCAATATCTACCCATAGAGCAGATAAATCTCGCAGGCCGAGCACGGTTAATTGCCAAAAGGATTTATGGTCATCAGTGAATCAAAAGAAATATCCCTGTTGAATCAAGAGCCTGAAGGGACAATTCAAGCAAGATTGGCCAACCAAAGCACACGCATCCCCAGCGGAATCATCAGTTCTGCTCCCCCAGCAGATTAGCACGATTTGCCAAGCGGATTAACAATCCCCACGAGGTATTTATCCTTTATCAATTATCGCGGCCTTACCCCGTCAATATTCAAATATATCCCCTGAGACATCATCCCCTTTTGAGGATTACCGAGTGTTTATAATGCAATACCGGTCCATTTTTTTACCCCACCGGTCTAATCTCGTCTCATCAAGTTTATCGGTCATACAAGAGGAACAAAATTCCCCAGTCAAAACACCCCAAAAATCTCTTCTATCAACCAAGGCTGGATATCGATCATGCTTCCAAAATGATCCTTATATCCCCATGAAGCCAAACCTTATTGACATTCCTCAGGGAGTCTCAACCCAAAACAAAGAGCCCAATCATCATTGGCAATCACAAATACAAATTCCCCAAAAAGGCCCGACCTTGCTCGGCATCCAATCATAACTCCCAGCATTCAACATGCATCCCACATATCATGCATAACATAATACATGCATCATGTCAAATTCATTCATGCATGCATATCCAAATCATTCATACACATGCATTTCATAATCATGTCATGCATCCTCAACAAGGATTCTCTAGTGAATATCACATATTCACCAACATCCATCAACAGTTAAGCAAGTGTTCCCCAGTGAACCTCCTTCAGAAACTGTCCCCAATTCCCCAGCTGAATTTCCCCAGCAGAAATTCTTGATTGAGTCTCCCTCATATCATATCATATTGCATATCACACTGCATAAGGTAACATGAAGCATATCATGCATCAATCATGTTTTCCCTTTTCAACAATCTAAGTACTAGCCCCGCCTAGAGACGATTACAAATCGCCCGGGCACCTATTCAGGGTAAGACCATTCCAGTTTAGGTATCCACCTCTAGTGCAAGCGGCTAGATAAGATTACCTACACTCAGTGTTTCCACCTCTAGTGTAAGCGGCTAGATAAGATCACTTTACCTTAGGTATCCACCTCTAGTGAAAGCGGCTAGATAAGATTACCTACACTCAGTGTTTCCACCTCTAGTGTAAGCGGCTAAATAAGATCACTTTACCCTAGGTATCCACCTCTAGTGTTAGCGGCTAGATAAGATTACCTATCCTCAGTGAATCAACCTCTAGTGTTAGCGGCTAGATAAGATTACCTATCCCCAGTGGATCTACCTCCAGTGTTAGCGGCTGGATACGATCAACCTTTATCCCCAGTGGATCAACCTTCAGTGTAAGCGGCTGAATAAAACCACTCCATCCTTAGGGATCTACCTCCAGTGTCGACGGCTGGATATGATCAACCCTTTGCCTTTGTCCATTTTTACATATGCATAGCAATATTTTCATTTCACTACAATCTTTTCGTACCGCGCAGGACAAAATTCGGGTCCTTCTTTTACTTAATTGATCTTCGCAAAGAGTTCATGAGATGCCCTCGGCACTCACGCACTCTATGCAAAGACACAATTAAGTAGGGGCAGCTGTAGTACCCCAATTTTGTCCTAAGCCTTTTCAAAACAAAAATAAAAAAAAAAATCAAAGAGAGGGAAAAAGTCAAAGTCAACAAAAGTCAACAAAAAAGTCAACATTTCAAAAATGATGACTTCGCAGTGCGAAGTTCACTTCGCAGTGCGAAGTCTGCGATTTTTCTGCAGATTTTTGGTTTCTTTGATTTAATTCCAGTTTTTGTTACACATCATTTGCATTATTATTTTCATCAGCATTCATGGCTATTTGGGCTCAGCAAAGCCAGAGTTGAGAGACTTGCCATTAATGCCAAGGAAAGAAGCTTTTTCTTCCAACCTAGCTTGTGGCAAGCAAGTGGGCTTGCCCTTGGGCAGCTCTTGTCCCTCCCAAGTGACCTGCTACTGACCCTAGGGTTGCCAGCCACCTGCTTGAGGACTTTCTTCCTGCTTGCTCCCCCAAAACCAGTCAAACCCAGCTGGTTTTTCACTTGCAAAAGCCATGATTGCTTGCCCTGTTTTTCAGTAGCTTTTCATCCCTCTCACACCAGCCACATGTTGCCTTTTGCATCCCCCAACCTCTGCACATCACAGTGCACGTTTTCATTGTCCAACCATTGAGATTGCAAGGATTAATCCCCAAGCATAGCCAATTGCAATCCAGCCATGTTCATCATCATTTCTATCCAAAGACCATTGAATTTGTGGCTGAAATCAGTCAAGGATTTAACCCTTGGCACAAGGCAAGGTTGCCTCTATCCATTAGCATTAAATGCAAAGCCATTTAGCCTGAATTTAGCCCACAAATCAGCTAGGTCCTATGGATTTTCCATCATTGCATTGGATTGCATTTTGGCCTATAAATAGAGATGCAAGGCAAGAAGGTTTGCAGCATTAATATACCACTACTCATCCATTATTCCAGCTTACAAACACTTGCAAATAACCAGAGAAAAACCAGCCAAAACACTAGCAAAAATCAATCCCAATACAAAGCTTTGCACAAGTCCAAAGTTCATCACCAATATTCAAAACCTTTGCAAGAACCTTCAACCAATCCAAGTTCATTGCAGCAGGAGCTTTGCTAAGGATTTCTGTAAGTTTCTAAGTCATTATCTTGCATCTATAATTGTGCTTGCATATCAATTTTGGTCCAAAACCCTTTTGTTCTAAAAACCCCTTTTGAATTTCAAAAGAAATCCCAAGGTTTGCAAAACATCAAAACTGGTTTGTCCAGCCCTTTTCATTGCAAAAACTCAAATCTTTTCACTCTCCTAAAAGGTCCTGAGTGTGTTCAGAAGTTGTTTCTGAACAACAGTTCAGAAACAGCTTCTTAACTCAAAAATTCGCATTGTTCGCAGTGCGAAGTCATGGTCGCAGAGCGATCATGACAGAACTCAGAATCTGAGTTTAGGCTCCCAAATGGCCAATTTTTGAGGTTCTAGCCCAAGAGCTCAGAACCTAGGAGTTTTAAAACTCATGTTATTCAAATCAGTTCAAGGATTTTGCATAATATTGGAAAATTTGCAAGTTCGGGTAACACTTTTGTGGATAACTTGAAAAACAAGTCATATCCACAAACTTTCAAAACAACTTGAACAAACCAGCTATGTTCATTACTCTCAAATCCAAACTTGAACAATAAACATTGTTCATGATTTCCAAAACCAAAGGTGAACATACGCCGAATTTGTTTCGCTTTTCAAAACCGTTCGCAAAATGAGCCGAACTTGTGCGTTTCCTAACAAAATTGCTAAAACCTCTTCATCTTGAGTTTCAAACCAAATGTTTTGATAAGCTTTGGGATTTCTAAGAAATTCAACCAAAAACTTGAATGAAAAAGGGATGGTGTGACGTATGTATCTCCATTGCCCCGATTGTACGAATGCGTGACGTATGTCTCGTCGTTCGGACAATCGTCATTCCATTTTCAACGTATCCGACCATACCAAACCAATTCTTTGCCCCTTGTGGTCAATCCGAACCTTTTGGTCCCCCGTGGCCACTAGATTCAATCCCTCGACTCGTTTGAGTCACTTCGGTCAATGTTCGACTCGTTCGAGTCCATTGTACCCGTTCTTGATCCCGTTGGATCAATCGAACCTTTCCCCGACTCGTTTGAGTCACTTCGGTCAATGATCGACTCGTTTGAGTCCATTGCACCCATTTTGGTCCCATAGCGACCAATTCGAACCCTTTTACCCAACGGACATGCCTTTTAACATTCTAGCGCGATTTTAAACAAACGCTTAATAAGTCTCCCATGCACGAGCATACAAGCTACGTTTAATCTCAAGAATTCGGTTAAAACATCGTCCATTTAAAAAAAACCAACATAAGTACGTTTTTTACCAAAGAACTACGTACGATTTGAATTCTCCGACTACCGGGAGATACGTAGGAGCAAGATCGACATCTTGTCAAGCACAATAATAAAAAAAAATTTCTTTTTTTTCCTTTCGTTTGTTTTCATCTCTTTTCCCCCCTTTTATTATATTTTCTTTTGACATAGATAAGCATGCGCGCAAAACATTTAAAAAACATTTTTAGCTTTAGCCAAATAGAAGGTTCCCGTTGAGTACAACGGACGTGAGGGGTGCTAATACCTTCCCCTTGCGTAACCGACTCCCGAACCCGACAATGGTTGCGATGACCAGTCCTTTTCCTCATCGTCAAAGGGTTTTATTATCGTTTCCCTTTAAACAAAAAAACTTAAGGGTTTATCAACGTTCCCTTTACACAAAAACTTTGGTGGCGACTTCACAAGGCCTTCCGAGCGTTCGCACGCGTCCTCGGAAGATTGCGCGTTTTTAACGAGAGCGCACAATACTAACACAAAATATCTAAATGGTGACATTAGATGCAAATGTTAAGTAAAATTATTTACACTAGTAGTTCAATTGAATCGATGCCCTTCTTTTTTTGCTTTCAAATATGGGCTTTACTTGAGATTTTATGTTATTCTTCGTAAGCTTAGGACATTCATTCATTTCATACTTGATCATCTAAACTTGATGAACCCTTGCATTGAATGTAGTTAATGAACCATTTAAAAATAGCTCCATATCCTCATCACATGAGGGATGTCCTTCATAAGAGTCGTTCAAGTTTTACAATATTCAAAATCCAAGTTTTGAAAAGGTTTATTTGGAAAAAAAGTTTATTAAATAGATTGCAAGTATGAGTATAAATTTTGCCAGGATTAGATGTCGCAAGCTATTCATTCAATGGTTCCTATTGATCAATTGTATATTTTTAAGATTAAAATACAACTCCACATATCCCTCATTGTATGTTGACATGTCTACCTAACGACGTATAATACATTGTGTCAATCGACTTCCGATGTAGGCAAAATTGTTGATTGATTCAATGACATACGACAAGATAGTTAATATGAATGCAAACCTAATCATATGTCTAGACATTATTATCTACATATGGTTTAAAACAGATCACTTAGAAAGAAAAAATAGTCGATGTATCATACTTTCTAAATCAAATAATCATTTTTTGATTGCACATCAAAAAAACATTAAGAACATAATTAAAACAAATATTATATTGACTAATAGATTGTATACAACCAGCAGATATACATTGAAACCATAACTATCTAAATCTAATCTCAAACACAAAGAGATTAGTTGCCCTTAAGTGAAGTAACTAACAAAGAGACGGAGAATGGTGATGGAAGAACATGCAAAAGCATGAATCTAACCTTCCAATGGCTTCTAATGTTGAAAATTAGTTTCCAACTACGTTTCTCTCTAAAACAAGACTAATGATATAAAGTATATCAAAAGTTATAAGGCATATAAACTATTATGTGGGTAAAATGATGATCACATCTAATGGATCATGGATAAATAGTTATCAAGTCTTCACATAGATATAAAAATTATGAATGATATTTATAGTTGATTGGCCCTCCATGAGAATACTACATAGAAAGTTATGTAAGTTATAATTTATTCTTATGGTGATAAGTGGTGTATTCCACCCTCCGACTAGAAACCACCATGTACCCTAGATATAGGAGTCGAGTACTTTGTTGTCGTTCAAATGTTTTCTATAGTTCTTGAATCGACGATAATCATGATTTTTGTTTTTAGAGTTTTAATAGTCATGTCAATAAACTATTAAAGTAATAAACTATTAAAACATAGTTTATGTTATGATGATAAGATAAGAAGAGTTGTGTATCATGGGGTATACATGCATTCTTGTTTTTTTCTAGTTTGTAGGAAGTTCAGATCCATTTAGTAAAAAAAAGTAAAAAAGAGTGTTCAGATCCAAAGTGGTTGTAATAACCCGCTTCAGACCCAAGTATTTATCAGTGGTAAGTCGATGTATCAGAGATATTTTAAGGAAGGGCATTTAAGTAAATTGAGGATTTAGGCTATAAAAGCCATTTATCCCTTTTTCCCCTCAATTTCTTCATTACCCCTTCTCTCTAGAAAACATTTTCTTCCCTCTCCCTCTCTACTCTCCCACGCCATCTTCCTTCTTCCCATAATTATTCTCCAAACTTCATCTACTCATCTAATCATCATTCATTTTGCCTAATCCTTATGCAAGCACAATATTGGAAACCAAGGAGGCCAAGAAAAACAAGAAAGGAAAAAGGGATTGGAAGCTAGGGTTTTGGCAAGGAATTAAGGAAAGAAGAGGAATCAAGTTGGGATTTCGGACTAGGAAGCATGGCAAGCAGTGAACATAATTCAAGGTGAGCTCCCTAGGGTTTTAGAACCCACTTTGAGTGAGTTTAGGTGTGTTTATGGTTTGAGCAAGTTTTATGTTTTATACCCTAATTCCCTTTGCTTGCTAATTCCTTGCTTATACATGTTTTAAACTATCAATTTGTATTAGAAAATCATTCCTAACATCATTGGGATGCTTGGGTAAGTTGGATTGAGCTAAAATGGTGGAAAAATACGTTTTTGAGCAATTTCTGCACTGTCATGGTCGCTACAGCGACCAGTCCGTCGCTACAGCGACCAGACCATTTTCACGTTCTGATCCTGGTCGCTATAGCCATGGATCCGTCACTACAGCGAGCTCACCAGGACAGCATTTTTCAGCTAAGCTGTTTCGGGTGATTCGGCGCGTGTAAGCGACGTTTTTCGCAACCGTTTCCTCCAGAAACTTTAAGGAATCAAAGGACACCATTTTAACTCATTCTAAGGGCCTTTAATGGGCAAAAATCATAAGGAGCAAGGAATATGCAATGTATGGAAAATGCAAGAACAAAGGGTAGAATGCAGGAAATTATTACGATGGGATAGCAAGCCATTAAGCAAGACATATCAGAACGATATGTCTAGAACCTATAATAGGTTAACAGGAACAGAGATGTATTCAGTTAAGAATATGAGGATAATAGGAATGCGCTATTACATTCAAGGTTCGAGTAAGAATAGTAGGTACTCTTTAAGCGTACAAGTGCTAGGAATATTTTAAATATTCAAGGCCTCAGATAGGCATAAGGGGTTTACATGCCCACCATGTTTTAAGTAGCTTATGAGAACGATAAGCTTAAACCTTATATTATAGGTTAAGTATCATATGTTTATTTATGTAATGAGTGCATCAGATATGCACAGTTCCAGACAATGCATCAGATATGCATAGTTTCTGATGATGCATCAGATATGCATATGATTTAGAATGGTGTATCAGATATACACATACCAGTTAAGTTATGTATCAGATATACATAACGATAAGAGGAGTCCGGTGATTAGCCTCAGATAGGAATTTTCACCGGTTATCAGAGGAATGTGCTTCGGGGTTACTCCACTCGTGGGCATTCCAGAAAATGAACTCAGATAATAATGTTTGTTGAACACTAATTTTCTAACTTTATGTTAAAGCAATATGTATATGTATTTATTACATAAGTTTATGGCAAGTACTGTTAAGATAACAGTTATCAGAAAGTGATCATAGGATGTCCCCAGATCACTAAGTATGAGTATATGACAAACTAGTCATCAGTTATCAGACAGATATTACCTCAGACAGGTATCAGGTGGTGATCTTAGGAGTCCCCTCGATCACCAAGTTATCAGGTATTAGGTACTAGGTACCATTTATCAGGCAGTGATCTTAGGTCTCCCCTTGATCACTAGTTTAGCAGAATGTAGTCTAGATTTATGACTACACAGTCTAGCAGGAACAGGCAGGTAGCCCTCTATGGGTAAGGTTAAGGCTTGGCGATCATAGGTATCCCCAAGATTTCCAAAGTAGGCATGGCGACCCTAGGTTCCCCGAGGTTGCCAACAGTAGTATGGGTGGAGCTCACTAAGACATTATGTCTCATCCCATTCCTTCTGGTGCAGGTTTTCAGGTTAGCAGGATGTTCGTGATGTTGTTCTTCAGGAAGACGCTGGATGGAGTGCAGTTGCTCATCAAGTATCAGCTCAGGAGCTTAATGGACTTTTGTATAAGTATATATTATGGTACTTGAACAGTTATATAACGAGAAAATTGTACTCATTCTGTTGTATTATTTGTAATTATTATCGAAAAGTTTAATGTATCCAGTATCAGTTTAATGCACATGCTAATATTCTAGATAATATTAGTATGGGTTTTACAATTGGTATCAGAGCAGGTCGATTTAGACTGTGCCATGGGTCATTAAAGATTCAATAAAAGTAGTGGGACCACTGGGTTCCAGATAATGTTCTAAATGTCACATCTAGTTGAGCCTGATCAACTCATTCTAGTATGTGACAGTTAGGGTAAATATCTGAGAGCTGAATGTGACCGTGGAGGAATGAAGCGCATGAAGAGCGTTGTTTAAGACGTCCTATTTTAAGACAGAAATTGGCGAAGAAGTATTCAATGCCAAGTAGTGGTTTTCAAACCGTAAAGTAACGGAGCCTGTTAATGGCCGAATTTCAGGAATACTAAAGATATTTAAGAATAAGGTGAAGTACCTTAAAACAGATGGACGCATCATTGAGAAATGTCTCGCTTGAGGAGACATAAGAAGTAAGGAATTATGGTGAGACTTCAGAGACCGAAGTTGTCTCGGAAAAGACTATGAGTATGACTCCTTATGGAATACTCTGAAGAATGATTTGCAACTTAGAAACCAAGATTTTGAGTTTAAACTCAAGTTTCAGGATTCTGAGTTCTGCTACGATCGCATAGCGACCAGAACTTAGCTCTGCGAAGCTTCAGACTCAGAAACAGGCTACAGATTCACCATGCAGACCCAGGAACTCGTAATGAGAATTATCAGTTGATTATTGGAACCTCCATACTGACAGCAAGGATAGAGTATGTAAGAATTAAAGGACTTGCACACTCGAACCGGAAGAGATTTTAATATCCAGCAGTTAAGAGACTTATTTATGGATTAAGAAAATTATTGGACAGATGAAACAGATTGCCTTCCTTTATAATGAGTCATCAAGATGCTTTGTAAGAGAAACGCAAGCTTAACAATAAATGAAGGAAGCCCCTGGTAAGGGTATGGAGTAAAGATTGAATCGCATGTGTCGGGATATAGTAGACCGGTTTTGAGGATTAATCAGGAATGAGCCAAGAACTACTGTGAGGCTCTAGCATCAGGAGGATTGTCACTAACGCACAAGTTACAGTTAAGGTTGTGGTTAATGTTAAGGAGTTCTATGTCTTCTTTTGATGGGTTCCTTACGCAAGTATTCGGGTAAGCCGACAAAGATCACCTTATGTTGGTATGTTTTTAAAGATGGTGGAAATACAGACCTTGGATTGCTCGAAACCATATGAAGAGGGCCACGGATGAGAAGACCTATGGAGAATTATTCAGATAATAAGATTAGATTGGAATTGTGAATACATTAACAAGTTATTGAAAGGATCCAATAGGAAATGATAAGTGTTGAAGTTTAAGATTAATTAATCGGGTACTCGAAGAGGCGTAACCTATGTTTGGGCTTGCAGGAGAGCCGGTAAAAGTTTGAATCTAATCCAGACGGATTGTTTCCGGAGAAATTCGAGGAGTAACCAAGAGATATGGTGAAGTTATGTGGACCTACGTTGTCTTGGAAAAGGTTATGGATGTGAAATCCTTACGGATAATTATAGAATGAGACTCGATTCATTAATGGATTCAGTATATGAAAGATGAGAATTTCCAGAAGTCATAGAATGTTTCTAGAAGTTACCATAAGTAAATAATGTATGAACTTAAGTTGCTTCAGGTATACTTTTAGTAGGGTTTCTGCAATGTTTAAATGAATATACATGTTGAGCCAACCATGAGATGGTTACAGAATTCAGAATATGAAGAGTAAAGCTAGAACTAGTGTATAAGTTGTTTTGACAGGAGCATTGTTGAGCTCGTAGCAGTTGCGGGAAACTGCTTACAGATTTTGGCGTATTTTCGCGAAAGTAAGTATATGGTTTATGTCCGAAAGGAAACACAAAGTCAGGTGTCGATCAATCAGTAAGTTAAACAGGTGGTTTAAGCCACAAGAGAATCAACAAATGTAAGATGGTTCCGTTATGATAGCTGCAAGTCATTAAGGAACAAGTCAGCCAGAGAATTTAATAATGGTGTATTACTCCTACTCCAAAGTGATTTGTTTAAATCAGAGTTGCGCAGTGGGAAAGTGATTTAAGGATTTGTTAACAAACAATTCTAAGCTGAAGCTTAGAGAACAAGGATGCTTGTGAAGTCCTTGTCAGATGAACCACAGGAAACCAATAAGTGCCCAATTATTGAATCACATAATATCAGTGAGCAGTGATGACTCGAACTTGTTATAAGTTCTAGCAGGAAATTTTAAAAGTTAAGCCGAGGGATATTTCAAACCTCGAAACTCAAGAGAACTGGAAAACGAAGCAGTTTAAGATTTTGTGATAAGAATAAGAAGGATATGTTTCTAGCTCAATAAGTCTAGAGCAAGGAAAGTCACCGCTAATACGGTAATTTAGCTATTTTAGCTCAGTAACTTTAAGTGGACTTGAAGAGTAAGTTTAGTCAAAAGGATCAAGCATAAGGCAACATCAGAAAAGGTTGCACTTGCAAGATGATATTTTGAAATTGAAGCGTTGATCAGAAACGACAATGCAGTGGCATATGAGTTTAATTCACGTTGTACCCACAATATGTCAACATGTCACATGTATCAGGTTATGTTTAGTATTATATATACTTATCAGGCAGTGCTTAAACTACTCAGATAGTAGTGTGGCAGATTCTCAGTTATGCGGCATGTTTTGGTAATCGTGGTACGCAGTCAAGAACGTTAAGTAGGAAGATTTTAATCAGAACAGGTTTGTTGTTATCAAACACATCTTAGCTGAAGAGTTCGGAAATTCTTGAACTTAATGTTCACAGGTAGAGGAAGGAGAACGTTCTATGCAGATTAAAGGTTACTCGTAGTCTACAGTAAAGGGCTACGTGAGTTTAGGTTATGATTAAAGGATTAAAGTTTAAGTGTGCTATTTTTTTTTAGTAGCAATCAGAGTAGAGTTTTCTTTTGAAAACAAGGATCTTGAACTCGATGTTCAGAAATGGGAAATGAGTTCACAGTATTGACAAGTATAACCATGATCTATGTTATGTGATAATGTATGCTCAAGGAATAATTATGAGCTAAGAATAAAAGAGGGTTTCCAGTTGACGTGGTATTGTCTCAAGGATATTTTGATTAAGGAGGATGTCCCGTTAGTTGGACAAGGATGATGCGATGTACTGTGTACCTGTTAGTAGTGTACACGTACTCGAACATGTATGTAATTTATGTGCTATGTATAGTATCATAAAATGATACGGGAGACGATGTATACCACTTATCACTTGGACTAAATCCTATAAGCTTTGAATGTTGTGGTAAAGATGATTCTATATGAAGAATAGTATAATTATAACTGTGAGTTTCCGTCTTACGAGGCAAAAGTCAAAGATAAGGATTTAGTGGAATCTATTGAGGAGGATAAATTGAACTGATGTTGTCGAGGTAAGACCAAGTGGCCAATGAAGGAAACTTATGAATTCAGTACAAGTATCCAATACTTAATAATCTTAAGTTGGATTTGCACTAAGTGTGTGAGCAAGAGTTATAGTCAAGTGAGTCGGGTATTGGTTCAGACAACCATACATCCTACTATGTAAGAATTGTATATGTACCTCAAATCCTTTAGTTAAGGAAGAGATTGTCAAATATTTGGACTTACAGAGATGGAAACCATGGCTAGGGAACAATTTTAATCAGTCAAGTTTAGTTTAGGTTCATGAGTGATCTACATATCAGACCCTCAGATAATCAGGGAATTCCGATAAGCAAGTTGAGTAGAGAATTGTCTAGTAGGGAAAGAAGTATGAAGGATCTTTTAGTATGTGATTTCAAGAGAATTCTAATTTCGAGGACGAAATTTCTTTAAGGGGGGTAGATTGTAATAACCCGCTTCAGACCCAAGTATTTATCAGTGGTAAGTCGATGTATCAGAGATATTTTAAGGAAGGGCATTTAAGTAAATTGAGGATTTAGGCTATAAAAGCCATTTATCCCTAATTTTCCCTCATTTTCTTCATTACCCCTTCTCTCTAGAAAACATTTTCTTCCCTCTCCCTCTCTACTCTCCCACGCCATCTTCCTTCTTCCCATAATTATTCTCCAAACTTCATCTATTACATTCAAGGTTCGAGTAAGAATAGTAGGTACTCTTTAAGCGTACAAGTGCTAGGAATATTTTAAATATTCAAGGCCTCAGATAGGCATAAGGGGTTTACATGCCCAACATCTTTTAAGTAGCTCATGAGAACGATAAGCTTAAACCTTATATTATAGGTTAAGTATCATATTGTTGGGTTTTTGTAGATTGGCTACATTTTGCAAAAACATCTACTAGCTAGATGCTGGGACAGATGCGGTAGCATATGGAACAGCTTTTCGTAACTTGTGTTTTTCGCGCAAGCTAGCGCTTTATATTTGTGTACGCAATCTTCCAAAGATTTGCCTGAAGATTTATTTTCCTCTAGCTTGCTGATCAAGGCGCGTGTATCTGATTGAAGATTTGCTTGAAGATTTATTTGCCTTGCTATTTGCTCCACAAGATATTGTTCTATATTTGGAAGCTTTTTATTATTTCTAGAAGATTGTTTTCAGCTGGACCGAACAATGTCCATGCTCTATTTTGAAGCCCAGACCCGTGGTATCTCAGTGCTATATATTTGTGAAGGCAAACCCTAGTAGGGTAACTAAAAACCGTGTGTGTTAGCAAAGCGTGTGTTTTAAGGTTTTTAGGGTTTTGTTTGTTAATTGTGAGCCTTGCTTGTATCACCCTGATTCAAGCTAAGGACTGAGTTTGTTTTGAGTTGTAATTTGTAAGCTGCTCCTAAGCTTTTAAGTACGGAGTGAGTATGTGTTATTAGCGTGTGTTTCTCTTGGTTGTGTTTTAAGTTGTGTGTGTTTGATAACAACGCTGTCTGTGTTGTTTGGTAGGAATTGAGACGGGGTCTCATATCTAGGAGTTCCTAGATAGAGTTGCCACTGGTAGGGTCTAGGTGCAAAGTCAAGTAGTGTGTCTGCGTTGGTCTTTTCACTAGAACTATAATAGTGGAATCATTCATGGATTGGTATCCCCCAGAGTAGGAGAGTTGCTCCGAACTGGGTTAACAAACTCACTGTGTACTTTATATTTCCGCTGTGTTCCTTTTAATTTGTGCTTTGTTACGTTGCGCTATTTTAATTATTGTTCTGAGTAGACACGCGCTCGGACAGTTGTGCCATCATTGTGCACAGCATATTTCAGTCAGGTTGCCAGGAATTTCAATTGGCATCAGAGCAGGCACCCTGTTCTGTGTGGGTGAGCTCCAGGGAAAGAAGTTTCTGGCTCAATGGATAAAGAAGGAGGACTGGTGAACAGACCACCCTTGTTGGATGGGTCGAACTATGACATTTGGAAATCACGCATGACAGCATTCTTGAAATCTCTAGACAGCAGTGCTTGGAAGGCTGTGATCAAGGCATGGGTCCCTCCTAAAATAAAAGATGCGAATAATGTTGATACTGATGAGTTGAAACCAGAAGAGGAGTGGTCTACAGCAGAAGACACTGCAGCTATTGGAAACTCTAAAGCCCTGAATGCTTTGTTTAATGGTGTAGACAAGAACATGTTCAGGTTGATTAAACAATGTACTATTGCTAAGGAAGCCTGGGATATCCTAAGAACAGCTCATGAAGGTACTCAAAAGGTCAAGAAGTCAAGGCTACAACTGCTAACAACACAGTTTGAGAATTTGAGAATGAAGGAAGGAGAGAGTGTTCATGACTTTCACATGAATGTGCTAGAATATGCCAATACATTTGAATCCTTGGGGGAAAAGATATCCGATGAAAAACTGGTAAGCAAAATTCTCAGGTCCCTGCCTAAGAAATTTGATATGAAAGTATGTGCTATTGAGGAGGCCCAAGATATTGGAAATATGAAAGTTGATGAGTTGATTGGATCTCTTCAAACTTTTGAATTAAAGGTTAATGAAAGATCTGAAAAGAAAGACAAGAACATTGCTTTCATATCCAACACTGATGAAGATGATGTGGAGAGTAATTTGGATACTGATGAGAGCATCTCTGAAGATATTGTGTTGTTGGGCAAACAATTTAATAAAGTTGTGAAGAGGATGGACAGACGCCCTAGGACAAATGCTCCGGACAACAGTCGCAGCATCTATAAAAATGTCAACAATCAGAGGAAACCTAGAACTGATGACAAAATCAATCAAAGCAAAGGGGTGCAATGCCATGAATGCGAAGGTTTTGGTCACATCAGAACTGAGTGTGCAACTTATTTGAAGAAACAAAAGAAGGTGATGACTGTGTCTTGGACCGATGAGGATGAATCAGAAGAAGAACCTGAAACTGCAAAACATGTGAATGTCTTGACTGGAGTGTGCACATCTGACAATGAATCTAGTGATGAAGAGGTAACATATGATGAATTGGCTGATTCTTATAAGGAGCTATATCTCAAAAGTGAGGAAGTTTGTAAAACTTTAGAAAAACAAAGAGGGACCATCGCTCTCCTGCAAGCTGAGAAAGACAAACTTCTGAAAATAAACTCTGACCTCAATGATGAGGTTATCTTACTTACTTCCAAGATTGGCAATATGAACAAGCAACTGCGGATGATGAACAAAGGTACTGATGCTTTAGACGAAATCCTGGAAATAGGACAGAAACCTGGAGATTCTAAAGGTATTGGGTTTGACTACAGTTTTATGCCTCAGCAGAAACTATTACCAGTGAGACAGTTTGTGGCACCTGTTAGTACTCATGATCATACTATGTCAAGACAGATGCCCCAGCATCAGGTGAGACAACAGGCATCAGGATATAGGACCAGATCAAAAGGAAGGAATTATGCTTGGGTATGTCATTACTGTGGAAGAAAAGGACATATCAGACCTTTCTGTTTTAAATTACATGGTTACCCAGACAGGACCTATTCACCAAGACCTAATCCCACAGTAAAGATCATCAAAAAGCAGTGGAAGCAGAAAAATGATAATTTCACAAGCAACACTATGAATCCTAGAAAAATAGAACCAGAAGCTGATGAGATTGCTCAAATTGCTCATACATCTCTGAGAGTGTCATCCAGAAATGATTGGTACTTTGACAGTGGATGTTCCAGACATATGACTGGTGATAAAAATTATTTGACTGATGTTAAGCCTTATGCTACAAGTTTTGTGACTTTTGGGGATGGAGCCAAAGGAGAAATAAAGGGTGTAGGAAATCTTGTGGAAGAGGGTCTACCCAAACTTGATAAGGTGCTTCTTGTGAAAGGATTAACTGCCAACTTAATTAGTATTAGTCAACTGTGCGATCAAGGGATGAAGGTCAACTTTACTAAGAATGAATGCTTAGTTGCTAACAGTGAAGGGGACATCCTGATGAGAGGTATTAGATCAAAGGACAATTGCTACTTGTGGGTCTCTCAAGATAAAGCAAAGTTATCTAATTGTCTAATAACCAAAGAAGATGAAGTTAAGCTATGGCACCAAAAGCTTGGACATCTGAATCTCAGAAGCATGAAGAAAGCTATTGCTGAAGGAGCCATCAGAGGTTTACCAAAACTCCAAATTCAGGAAGGAAGTATATGTGGAGAATGCCAGATAGGAAAACAGACCAAGATGCCTCACCAGAAGCTGCAACATCTGTCCACATCCAGAGTTCTTGAGCTATTGCACATGGACTTAATGGGACCCATGCAAGTTGAAAGCTTAGGTGGTAAGAAGTATGCTTTTGTTGTTGTTGATGATTTTTCTAGATATACTTGGATAAATTTCATTAAGGAGAAATCAGACACGTTTGAAAAATTCAAGGATCTTTGCTTACAACTTCAGAGAGAAAAGGATTGTGGAATTGTTAGAATCAGAAGTGACCATGGGAAGGAGTTTGAGAATGGTAAGTTCTCTGATTTCTGTATTTCTGAAGGAATATTTCATGAGTTCTCCGCACCCATTACTCCTCAACAAAATGGGATAGTTGAAAGAAAGAACAGGACTTTGCAAGAATCTGCTAGGGTTATGCTACATGCAAAGAAGCTGCCATTTTTCTTTTGGGCTGAAGCCATGAACACAGCCTGCTATATTCATAATAGAGTGACTTTGAGAAAAGGTACATCTACAACTTTGTACGAGCTATGGAAGGACAGGAAGCCAACAGTGAAGCATTTTCATGTGTTTGGTAGTAAGTGTTATATTCTAGCTGACAGGGAACCAAGAAGAAAGATGGATGCTAAAAGTGAAGAGGGAATCTTTCTAGGCTATTCAACAAACAGCAGAGCCTATAGAGTATACAACTCCAGAACCAAGACAGTGATGGAATCTATAAATGTGGTTGTAGATGATGAAGGTAATAATGCTGTGACAGATGATGCGACATTTGACTTAGCATCTGACCTACAGGAGGAGAAGAAAGAAGATGAAGCAAGTAATAAGCAAGATTCTGAAGTAACAGGTCCAGAGAAGACTGCTCCCAACAAAGGACCATCTATCAGAGTTCAGAAAAACCACCCCATAGATCAAGTCATTGGCGACCCTAACCAAGGGATCACAACTAGAAGGAACTATGATGAGGTATCAAATTCTTGCTTTATATCTAAACTTGAACCAAAGAATGTTAAGGAAGCTCTAACTGATGAGTTCTGGATAAATGCTATGCAAGAAGAATTAACTCAGTTCAAGAGAAGTAATGTGTGGGACCTAGTTCCTAGACCAGATAATGTGAATGTTATAGGTACCAAGTGGGTTTATAAAAACAAGTCTGATGAAAATGGTACTATCACTAGAAATAAAGCCAGACTGGTTGCACAAGGATATTCTCAAATTGAAGGTGTAGACTTTGATGAGACTTTTGCTCCTGTAGCTAGGTTGGAATCAATTAGATTGTTACTTGGGATTGCATGCATACTAAAATTCAAGTTGTATCAGATGGATGTCAAGAGTGCCTTTCTCAATGGGTACTTAAATGAAGAGGTTTATGTGGAACAGCCTAAAGGCTTCATTGATCCTAGTTTTCCAGACCATGTGTACAAATTGAAGAAAGCTCTCTATGGCCTGAAGCAAGCTCCTAGAGCTTGGTATGAGAGACTTGCTGAGTTTCTAATCAACCATGGCTATAGGAAGGGAGGAAATGACAAGACTCTGTTTGTGAAAGATGAAAATGGACAGCTGATGATTGCTCAAATATATGTAGATGACATAGTCTTTGGAGGAATGTCTGACCAGATGATAGAGCATTTTGTTCAGCAAACGCAATCTGAATTTGAGATGAGTCTTGTAGGTGAGCTAAAGTTCTTTCTTGGTCTTCAAGTGAAACAAATGGAAGATACTATATTTATCTCTCAAAGTAAGTATGCTAAAAATATAGTCAAGAAATTTGGGATGGAAAATGCTGCTCATAAAAGAACTCCTGCTCCCACACATGTAAAATTATCAAAGGATGAGAAAGGTGTGGATGTTGACCAAAGCATGTATAGGAGTATGATAGGAAGTCTTCTATATCTTACAGCAAGTAGGCCAGATATCACATTTGCAGTTGGAGTGTGTGCCAGATACCAAGCTGAACCAAAAATAAGTCATCTGACTCAGGTAAAGAGAATTCTGAAGTATGTGAATGGTACTAGTGATTATGGTATGTTGTATTCTCATGGGGAAAGCACTGTGTTGTTTGGATATTGTGATGCTGACTGGGCTGGAAGTGCAGATGATAGAAAGAGTACCTCTGGTGGATGCTTCTTCCTAGGCAACAACCTTATATCCTGGTTCAGTAAGAAGCAAAATTGCATTTCTTTGTCTACAGCTGAAGCTGAGTACATAGCAGCTGGTAGTAGTTGTTCTCAATTGTTGTGGATGAGACAGATGCTGAGTGAGTACAATGTCAAGACAGATGCTATGACATTATATTGTGACAATCTGAGTGCAATTAATATCTCCAAAAATCCTATTCAACATAGCAGGACCAAACACATTGACATTAGACATCATTTTATAAGGGATCTTGTTGAAGACAAAATTGTTACTCTTGAACATGTTTCAACTGAAGAGCAATTAGCAGATATTTTTACAAAAGCTCTTGATGCTAATCAATTTGAAAAATTAAGACGGAAGTTAGGGATCTGTTTATTTGAGGAATTGTAGCAGTTAATTTATGGGAGGCGTGCAGCAGTTATTTTCTCCCTCCTCAACCGCTTGATGCACGCAATTCAAGGAAGCTATCTCCAACCTTCCTTATTCAAACCTCCCACACGCTACCATCATTATTCTTTTCTTAACTTCTCAGTTGCTTCTGGTTTGGCCAAATTGATTTATGCTGTTGGTACCAAGTCACCTTTTGATTATGGGGCCTACATTTATTATCAGGTTTTGGAGCATGCTAAGTCCTCTGCTATCAAGTTTCCTATAGCTTTTCCCACTCTCCTGTGTGGTATTGTGCTTCAGCAACACCCAGATATTTTGATCAGTACTGATGAGCCCTGTAAGAGGTCTGGCCCTATGGCCTTGGATTGTAGTTTGCTGTCTGAGAAACATGCTGCTGACTTAGCCGGTACTTCTGTCCGGACGTCTGGTGTGCTCACTAGAAAAAAAATAATTGCAGATCTAACTGAGACTAGTGTGGCTCTTGGAGCTAGGAAGATGAAAATTGACAGGATAATTGCAGCCTTGAAGGCTGAATCTGAAGCTGAGGGTGAGCAGGATGAAGAAGAAGGAGGGAATAATAATGCTTCTGCTGGTGATACTGAGGAGTTCTCCGCTGACTCTGATGAATTCTGATTCTGATGTTTTCCCTGTTCTCAGTTGCTGTATTCTTTGTGTTTGTTTTGGTTGGTTGGCCAAGACCCTGGATTTCTTATGCACCTTGAGTGCTTCTGGTCTGTAATATGCACTCTCTGTGGTTTCTATGCACTCTTTATGGCTCTATGCACTTTCTATGAGTATGCACTATCTGTTATTTGTCAGAATTTATGGCTAAAAAGGGGGAGTAGATTAGATGCAATGTGTGCATGTGCATGTGTGTAGCTTATAGCTTATATTATCTTGGCTGGTTGTGTGCATGATTTGAAGCTTATATTATGTAAGGTTACATGTGTTGAGGGGGAGTGTAGTATATGTTGAGGGGGAGTTCTGGTACATGTTTTGAGGGGGAGCTATCTTATGTTTTTTCTTGGTGTGTGGAAATTTATTTTTTCCCTTATCTATGTGATTCCACTATATGAGAGTTTATTTCTCTCTGGTTGTTCCTATGAGGCTAGTTGTTTGTGTTATCTGGTGCATGCCTCTGATTCTACTTGCAAGCCATCTTTGTCTATTTCTCGCGTGGAAATAATCTTATTATATGCTACGATATTTTCTTTCCTTGTTGTGTGCTTATGTTGACGTGAAGGAATCTTATCTGTGTATCTCCCAAAGAACTGGCTCTAGAGTGTTTTAGCCAAAATTTGCCAAAGGGGGAGATTGTTGGGTTTTTGTAGATTGGCTACATTTTGCAAAAACATCTACTAGCCAGATGCTGGGACAGATGCGGTAGCATATGGAACAGCTTTTCGTAACTTGTGTTTTTCGCGCAAGCTAGCGCTTTATATTTGTGTACGCAATCTTCCAAAGATTTGCCTGAAGATTTATTTTCCTCTAGCTTGCTGATCAAGGCGCGTGTATCTGATTGAAGATTTGCTTGAAGATTTATTTGCCTTGCTATTTGCTCCACAAGATATTGTTCTATATTTGGAAGCTTTTTATTATTTCTAGAAGATTGTTTTCAGCTGGACCGAACAATGTCCATGCTCTATTTTGAAGCCCAGACCCGTGGTATCTCAGTGCTATATATTTGTGAAGGCAAACCCTAGTAGGGTAACTAAAAACCGTGTGTGTTAGCAAAGCGTGTGTTTTAAGGTTTTTAGGGTTTTGTTTGTTAATTGTGAGCCTTGCTTGTATCACCCTGATTCAAGCTAAGGACTGAGTTTGTTTTGAGTTGTAATTTGTAAGCTGCTCCTAAGCTTTTAAGTACGGAGTGAGTATGTGTTATTAGCGTGTGTTTCTCTTGGTTGTGTTTTAAGTTGTGTGTGTTTGATAACAACGCTGTCTGTGTTGTTTGGTAGGAATTGAGACGGGGTCTCATATCTAGGAGTTCCTAGATAGAGTTGCCACTGGTAGGGTCTAGGTGCAAAGTCAAGTAGTGTGTCTGCGTTGGTCTTTTCACTAGAACTATAATAGTGGAATCATTCCTGGATTGGTATCCCCCAGAGTAGGAGAGTTGCTCCGAACTGGGTTAACAAACTCACTGTGTACTTTATATTTCCGCTGTGTTCCTTTTAATTTGTGCTTTGTTACGTTGCGCTATTTTAATTATTGTTCTGAGTAGACACGCGCTCGGACAGTTGTGCCATCATTGTGCACAGCATATTTCAGTCAGGTTGCCAGGAATTTCACATATGTTTATTTATGTAATGAGTGCATCAGATATGCACAGTTCCAGACAATGCATCAGATATGCATTTTCTGATGATGCATCATATATGCATATGATTTAGAATGGTGTATCAGATATACACATACCAGTTAAGTTATGTATCAGATATACATAACGATAAGAGGAGTCCGGTGATTAGCCTCAGATAGGAATTTTCACCGGTTATCAGAGGAATGTGCTTCGGGGTTACTTCACTCGGGGGCATTCCATAAAATGAACTCAGATAATAATGTTTGTTCAACGCTAACTTTCTAACTTTTTGTTAAAGCAATATGTATATGTATTTATTACATAAGTTTATGGCAAGTACTGTTCAAATAACAGTTATCAGAAAGTGATCATAGGATGTCCCCAGATCACTAAGTATGAGTATATGACAAAGTAGTCATCAGTTATCAGACAGATATTACCTCAGACAGGTATCAGGTGGTGATCTTAGGAGTCCCCTCGATCACCAAGTTATCAGGTATTAGGTACTAGGTACCAGTTATCAGGCAGTGATCTTAGGTCTCCCCTTGATCACTAGTTTAGCAGAATGTAGTCTAGATTTATGACTACACAGTTTAGCAGGAACAGGCAGGTAGCCCTCTATGGGTAAGGTTAAGGCTTGGCGATCATAGGTATCCCCAAGATTGCCAAAGTAGGCATGGCGACCCTAGGTTCCCCGAGGTTGCCAACAGTAGGATGGGTGGAGCTCACTGAGACATTATGTCTCATCCCATTCCTTCTGGTGCAGGTTTTCAGGTTAGCAGGATGTTCGTGATGTTGTTCTTTAGGAAGACGTTGGATGGAGTGAAGTTGCTTGTCAAGTATCAGCTCAGGAGCTTAATGAACTTTTGTATAAGTATATATTATGGTACTTGAACAGTTGTATAACGAGAAAATTGTACTCATTCAGTTGTATTATTTGTAATTATTATCGAAAAGTTTAATGTATCCAGTATCAGTTTAATGCACATGATAATATTCTATAGAACATTAGTATGGGTGTAACAGTGGTACTAATGTCTATTTTACAATTGGTCCCAAAGAAAATTGAACTTTGCACCTTGATGTTATAATGTTGATCTTACCGCTAGCACCTTAGGTGTAGTTTCTTTTGTTTAATGTTAACCCTCTTGATTCCTTATTTAAAAAAAAAAACAAAAAAACTCCTGATTCCTTGGGAAAAGCGACCCTAATAATACGTAGTTCTGACTGGAGGTATGTGAAGTCTGGTAGAGAATTATTCCATTCAGAAATCGAACTCGGGATCTCCCAAACGATTTGTTCATTGGTGTAGCTCATTAACCACTTGAGTATAATAACACAAAATATATAATTAAAATATATTTATTATAGTCAAAATATATATTCTTTATTGAAAAGAAAGATCATATTCAAAATATATAGTCAACATTTTTTTTTTGACAAGATATATAGTCAACATCTTAAAAGTTATTACCTACTATTTTTTATATATTCAATTTTTAATAGTTTTTTGAGAACCTGCACCAGAAGGAAAGGGATGAGACATAATGTCTCAGTGAGCTCCGGCCCTACCTACTGTTGGCAACCACGGGGTAACCTAGGGTCGCCGTGCCTACTCTTGGCAATCTTGGGGATTCCTACGATCGCCATCATTCTTTACATATTTCGCGATCAAGGGAAAACTAGGATCGCTACATATATTTATCTCATGCATTACATATTTTATCCTTAAGCTTAAGCTCATAATTAGTGATCTTGGGGACATCCTATGATCACTTCTTTCTTTGCTGACTATTTGTCATGTTCTCATAATGATCTCATAAGTATAATATACATCATTCTTAATTATAAAGTTAGTAGTCAGCGTTGAACAAACAATATTTATCTGAGTTCATTTTACGGAGTGCATCCGTGTGGAGTAACCCCGAAGTACATTTCCCATCATACCGGTGAAACTCCTATCATATCAGGCTAACACCGGACTCCTCTTATTGTTGTGTGGACAACTCTCTCGATGAAGTCCCATCCGGCGTATCCCGGAGTCTGCTGAACACAACTTAACTTTGCATGTAGACAACCCTCTCGGAGAAGTCCCATCCGGCGTATCCCGGAGTCTGCTGAACATGCTTAATCTTTTAACATACGTGTGGACAGTCCTCTCGGAAAAGTCCCATCCGGCGTATCCCGGAGCCTGCTGGACACGTTTAACATAATCTTATATCTTACGTGTGGATAGCCCTTTCGGAGAAATCCCATCCGGCATAATACGGAGTCTGGTGAACACGTCAACATGGTCATATAAAATATTCTTAACTTGTTCTTATTCTTTAAGTTAGTGGTTCTTAAGTGCTTAACCTATGAAAGGTTCTGATCTTGAATTATGTATCATTCTTAGGCTTGCACATAATTAATTGAGTGCATATTCTCGTTGCTTAGAGAGGGTTAAACCCCAAAACTAACTTCTTAACCTTTCTATAATGACTTAGGGATCAAAGTATACATCTCTCATTAACATGCCTATCCTTACCCTGTATTAGTCCTTGTAGGTTCATAAACATTCTTGCCCTATTGCATATCAAAGATCATAGCATGGCTCAATTGTTTAAAATAAAAATGCCATACTGGGTGTTTTCGCTCTGCAACCCCTAGACTTCGCTTTGCGAAGTCCTGCGTCTGAAGCTTCGCAGAGCGTGGAAAACTTCGCACTGCGAACTCAGCTTCTGAACACTCTTCGCACTGCAAAGGTCTAGGCGATGGGTAGGCAGTGGTTGGGTTCAGCTACTTCGCACTGCGACCCTGGCGTCGCTCTGCGACTGTAGCAGAACCCAGAAATTTTCTGGAAAGTCATGTTTTCAGTTCTGAAACTTATACCCACTGCCTCCTGATCTTTGATAACACAACAGGGACTCATTTTAGTACTCAAAACATATTAATTACAAGAAATAAACAGGATCAAGGTAGGATTAAGAATTGGGGCAATTAACTAAAAACTCTTAATAACTTATAAAATTGGTTGCAATTCTCACTCATAGTGGGTTCTAAAACCCTGTGGAGCTCACCTCAGAACTGATTTGATGCTGGTTCAGCTTAAACCTCAAAACCCTAACTTGCTCCTAGAACTTCCTTGCTTTTCCCTTAACTTTCTTCTTGCTCTAACTCCTTAAACTAAGTTCCTAGCCAATATTCCACAAGTTTTGAATGATGATTAGAGGGATAGTGGTGATGATGATGACCGATTTTAGAGAGAGAGAGGGAGGGAGGAATCCAGCTGGCTTTTTAGAGAGAGAAAAGGATGAGGATTATGAGAAATATCTCATGGTTCCTTATTTAAACTCCTCTCCTCCAAAAATTACATTTGTGCCACTAGTCATTCATTAATCCTTAAACATCAATTAAAATTACGTCTGAGCGGGATATTACAATCTACCCCCCTTAAAGAAATTTCGTCCTCGAAATTTAGAATTCACCTGAAAATAAATGTGGATAATGCTCTTGCATCTCTGATTCTAGCTCCCACGTTGCTTCGCCGTCGGGAGAGCCTTTCCAAACCACCTTAACAATTGGAATTTCTTTGTTCCTCAAGGACTTAACATCACGATCAACTATCTGTTCTGGCTCAGGTTGGAATGTCAGATCTGATCTTAAATCAATAGCATCTAACTCAACTGGTTGAAAAGGATCGGGAATGAATTTCCTCAATTGAGAGACGTGGAAGACATCATGCAAACCTGACAAGGCCGGTGGCAGCGCTAACTGATAAGCTGCTGGACCAACACGTCTAAGTATCTGAAACGGTCCAACGTACCTTGGACAAAGTTTCTTAGTTCTGAAAGTTCCTCTCAAACCCAACTTAGGTGTAACTTTGAGGAATACATGATCTCCCACTTCAAATTCCAAAGGCCTTCGTCTCTTATCTGCATAGCTTTTCTGGCGACTTTGAGCTGTTCTCATCTTATCCTGAATGGATCTAATTTTCAAAGTAGTCTCCTGAATGATCTCTGGTCCCAAAATGCTCTTATCTCCGACCTCAGCCCAACAAAGTGGGGTTCTACACTCCTACCATACAAGGCTTCATAAGGTGCCATCCGAATACTAGAATGGTAACTGTTGTTGTAAAAAAATTCAATCAAAGGCAAGTGATCATTCCAACTTCCTCCATCTTCTAGGATACATGCACGTAACATATCCTCTAATGTCTGAATAGTTCTCTCGGACTGACCGTCTGTTTGAGGATGATGGGACGTGCTCATCTTTAATCTCGTTCCTAAAGCTCTCTGAAAAGCTTTCCAAAAATGGGATGTGAAAATTGGATCTCTATCCGATACAATACTAGTAGGTACACCGTGGAGTTTCACTATCTCGGGGATAAACAATTCGGTATACTGGGAGGCTCGATACGTAGTTTTAACTGGCAAGAAATGAGCAGACTTGGTTAACCGGTCCACTATTACCCAAATGGAGTCATGTCCTCGCTGTGTTCGAGGTAATCCACTCACAAAGTCCATAGTTATCTCTTCCCACTTCCATTGAGGAATTTCCAAAGGTACTAACATTCCTGCAGGCCTCTGATGTTCAATCTTTACCTGCTGACATACAATGCATCGCGACACAAATTCCGCAATGTCCTTCTTCATGCCAGGCCACCAATAATCTCTCTTCAAATCTTGATACATCTTGGTGGTACCTGGATGAATGCTGAAACTGCTCTTGTGCGCCTCTTCTAAAATCAACCTTTTCAATTCTACATTATTCGAAACATAAATTCTTCCTTCAAACAGTAGAGTACCATCTGGTGCTAAAGAAAACTCTGATTGACCAATCTTCTTTTGAAGGTCCATATCCATATTCTGGGCTTGGAAAATTCTCGACCGTAGGTCACATGAAATCTCTAATTTGTTCAATAAGATGCCACCTTCCAACTCGGTAACGTGGAGATCAAGATCTCTAAACTTTTTATATAGTCCACAAGTATGCATCATCACCTCAGCCTTAACTAAAGCCTTTCGACTCAAAGCATCTGCTACCACATTTGCCTTTCCCGAGTGGTATTTCAAATCAAAATCAAAATCTTTCAGGTACTCCATCCATCGTATTTGTCTCATATTTAGGTCTCGTTGATCAAACAAATATTTCAAACTTTTGTGGTCACTGAACAAATCAAATTGTGCACCATACAAATGATGTCTCCACACTTTCAACGCAAATACTATGGGTGCTAACTCCAGATCATGGGTGGGATAATTCTCTTCATGAGTCTTGAGCTGTCTAGACACATAAGCTATCACATTCTCACCTTGCATAAGTACACTACCCAGTCCTTTAGAGGATGCATCGCAGAAAACGGTGTATCTTTTGTCAGGATCTGGTATTGCCAACACTGGTGCTTTAGTCAATTTCCTTTTTAAGACTCTGAAGCTCTCTTCACATTCTTCATCCCAAATAAAGGGTACATCCTTTCTGGTGAGGCGTGACAGAGGTAAGGCAATCTGAGAAAACTTCATAATAAATCTTCGGTAATAACCTGCCAAGCCTAAAAAGCTCCTGACTTCAGCCACATTCTTGGGCCTTTCCCAACTGAGGACGGCTTCAACTTTGGATGGATCAACGGCTACTCCTCCTTGAGAAATAACGTGACCCAAAAACTTAATCTCAGATAACCAGAATTCACACTTGCTGAATTTAGCATATAACTGTTTGTCTCTGAGGACGTTCAAAACTATTCTCAAGTGCTGAGCATGTTCCTGAGGATCCTTGGAATAGATCAAAATATCATCTATGAAAATCACCACGAATTGATCCATATAAGGCTGAAATATCCTGTTCATATAATCCATAAATACTGCTGGTGCATTGGTTACACCGAAAGGCATAACCAGAAATTCATAGTGCCCGTAACGCGTTCGAAACGCCGTTTTGGACACATCTGTAGATTTAATGCGGATCTGATGATAACCCGACCGAAGATCGATTTTAGAAAATACTGTTGCTCCTTTAAGCTGGTCTAGAAGATCATCAATTCTAGGAAGAGGATATTTGTTCTTAATGGTCACTTTATTCAGTTGGCGGTAATCTATACATAGCCTCATGCTTCCATCTTTCTTCTTGACTAGCAGAACTGGAGCACCCCAAGGCGACACACTGGGTCGGATGAAAAGCTTCTGGATTAATTCTTCTAGCTGAGATTTCAGCTCTTTAATCTCTTTAGGTGACATTCTATACGGTGCCACGGATATTGGCTCCGCTCCTGGAATTAAATCAATAGAGAACTCCACCTCACGCTCCGGAGGCAAACTAGTTACTTCCGAAGGAAAAATGTCTAAGTACTCATTCACAATAGGAATATCACTGGGACTTAACTCTGGTTCTAAAGCCACAGTGAGCATAACATAAAATCCTCTATCTTGAGCACAGATAAATTGAATTAACTGATGAGTATGATTAATTAATTCAGACAAAGCCACACCTTCTGTCGTATCACTCGTCGGCATATAAATACTCTTTTCGGAACATCCAATGTACACATGGTTAGCGGAGAGCCAATCCATGCCTAAGATCACATCAAGTTGCTCCATCGGTAAACACACTAGATCAACATAATAAGTCTTACTAAACACAGTGATAGGACAGTTTTCACAAACATAGCTTGCCTCAATTCCGCCTTCAGTAGCGGTAGATACTAACATTGGAGGATTCAACGGGGACAAAGGTAATTGCAGCGTCTCTACACATTTATATGAAATAAAAGAGCAAGTAGCACCACAATCAAAAAGAACTCTTACTGGATTTGTACCAAGATAACACATACCGGCAATCAAATCTTCATTAGCCAAGGCCTTTGCGCCATCAAGGGAGTATACCCTGCCTTTACTAGTGGTAGTGCCCTCGGTTCCACTCCTACGCCCTAGGTTTCTTTTGTTTAGTGTTAACCCTCCTGATTCCTTATTTAAAAACAAAAAACAAAAAACTCCTGATTCCTTGGGAAAAGCGACCCTAATAATACGTAGTTCTGACTGGAGGTATGTAAAGTCTGGTAGAGAATTATTCCATTCAGAAATCGAACTCGGGATCTCCCAAACGATTTGTTCTTTCGTGTAGCTCATTAACCACTTGAGTATAATAACACAAAATATATAATTAAAATATATTTATTATAGTCAAAATATATATTCTTTATTGAAAAGAAAGATCATATTCAAAATATATAGTCAACATCTTTTTTTTTGACAAGATATATAGTCAACATCTTAAAAGTTATTACCTACTATTTTTTATATATTCAATTTTTAATAGTTTATTGATACTTTTTTTAAAATCACTATATAAAAATTATTATAAATATAGCATGTTTCAATCTCTAGTTTACAAAAGTTGAAACCTCAAGTTATCTCTCATTGTTAAAATGGATACCCAAAAATCTTCTGCTTCCAAATTTGCAGTCTTGTTTATTTTTGTTTTCATTGCATCAGGTGATAAATCATGTTTTACAAATAATTTCTTCTAAATGTTATCTTAATACATCTTTTACCAAAAGATTAGAGTCGTGACTTTATTTAACAAAACATTTTATTTTATAATCAACTATTTTTATGTTAAATATCATTATGATATTGTGATGTTTGTGTATGTAGGTCTGTGCAAGAAATCAGATGCAAAGGAACGCTTTATTACTCGCTTTTGTGTAAGTGACCCAGAGTGTGAACAACGTTATCCAAATTATCATGGTTGCATTTGTAATAAAAATCTGTGTGAATGTGAGATCCCCCCAAAATCAACCAACATTGACAACAATTTATTAGCACCTGAATTACATACTTAGACAATGTGATACAACTAAAAGGAAGCCAAAAATTAGTAATAAAGGATTGCATCTCAATGTATATTCTAATATTATACATGACGTGAAATAAAATATAAGCTATTAATTAACAGTTTCCTTTATCTTTTTGAATTGATTTATTTTTCGAACATAGTTTATGTTATGAAGACAAGATAAGAAGAGTTGCGTATCATGGGGTATACATGCATTCTTGTTTTTTTTCCAGTTCGTAGGAGTGTTCAGATCCATTCAGTAAAAAAAATGAGTGTTCAGATCCAAATTAAAAGCGAAGAACAATTTTAAAAATTATGCACGCACTTATAGATGTATTACTTGATTATAGATGTATACAAGTTTCTTAATCCACTTTATTTTTAGAATTTCGGGTAGGAAGAAATTTTTATTAATCAAAGTGGTACTAATGACTATTTTACAATTGGTCCCAAAGAAAATTGAACTTTGCACCTTGTTGTTATAATGTTAATCCTACCACTAGTACCTTAGGTGTGGTTTCTTTTGTTTGGTGTTAACCCTCCTGATTCCTTATTTAAAAAAAAAGAACAAAAAACTGCTGATTCCTTGGGGAAAGCGACCCTAATAATACGGAGTTCTGACGGGAGGTAAGTAAAGTTTGGAACAGAATTATTCCATTCAGGAATCGAACTTGGGTTCTCTCAAACGATTTGTCCTTTGGTGTAGCTCATTAACCACTTGAGTATAATAACACAAAATATATAATTAAAATATATTTATTATAGTCAAAATATATATTCTTTAGTAATAAGAAAGATCATAGTCAAAATATAAAGTCAAAATCTTAAAAGTTATTACCTACTATTTTTTATATATTCAATTTTAATAGTTTATTGATACTTTTTTTTTAAAATCACTATATAACAATTATTATAAATATAGCAATTATTATATAGTAAAAAAAAAGGAGTGTTCAAATCCAAATTAAAATCGAAGAGCAATTTTAATTTTTTTTTTTTGAGGAAGAGCAATTTTAAAATATTATGCACGCACTTATAGATGTATTACTTGATTATAGATGTATACAATTTTCTTAATCCACTTTATTTTTAGAATTTCGGGTAAGGAGAAATTTTTATTAATCAAAGTGGTATTAATGTCTATTTTACATTTGGTCTCAAAGAAAATTGAACTTTGTACCTTGATATTATAATGTTTATCTTACCACTAGCACCTTACATGTAGTTTCTTTTGTTTGGTGTTAACCCTCCTCATTCCTTATTTCAAAAAAAAAGACTTATGATTCCTAGGGCAAAGAGACTCTAATAATACGGACTTCTGACGGGAGGTAAGTAAAGTCTGGTAGAGAATTGTTCTATTCATGAATCGAATTCGGGTTCTTCCAAATGATTTGTCATTTGGTGTAGCTCATTAACCACTTGAGTATAATTACTTGGTTCCTCAAGTGTAGTTTCTAATATAATCCACTTGTTTGCAAATGTTTGTGTTTAGAATATCAAGTTAAAAGTAATACAAATACCATTTTCTAATAGAGAAATATACTAACACAAAATATCTAAATGGTGACATTAGATGCAAATGTTAAGTAAAATTATTTACACTAGTAGTTCAATTGAATCGATGTCCTTCTTTCTTTGCTTTCAAATATGGGCTTTACTTGAGATTTTATGTTATTCTTCGTAAGCTTAGGACATTCATTCATTTCATACTTGATCATCTAAACTTGATGAACCCTTGCATTGAATGTAATTAATGAACCATTTAAAAATAGCTCCATATCCTCATCACATGAGGGATGTCCTTCATAAGAGTCGTTCAAGTTTGTTGATTGATTCATTGACATACGACAAGATAGTTAATATGAATGCAAACCTAATCATATGTCTAGACATTATTATGTACATATGGTTTAAAACAGATCACTTAGAAAGAAAAAATAGTCGATGTATCATACTTTGTAAATCAAATAATCATTTTTTGATTGCACATCAAAAAAACATTAAGAACATAATTAAACCAAAGATTATATTGAATAATAGATTGTATACAACCAGCTTTATCAATAGATATACATTGAAACCATAACTATCTAAATCTAATCTCAAACACAAAGAGATTACTTGCCCTTAAGTGAAGTAACTAACAAAGAGATGGAGAATGGTGATGGAAGAACATGCAAAAGCATGAATCTAACCTTCCAATGGCTTCTAATGTTGAAAATTAGTTTCCAACTACGTTTCTCTCTAAAACAAGACTAATGATATAAAGTATATCAAAAGTTATAAGGCATATAAACTATTATGTGGGTAAAATGATGATCACATCTAATGGATCATGGATAAATAGTTATCAAGTCTTCACATAGATATAAAAATAATGAGTGATATTTATATTTGATTGGCCCTCCATGAGAATACTACATAGAAAGTTATGTAAGTTATTATTTATTCTCATGGTGATAAGTGGTGTATTCCACCCTCCGACCAGAAACCACCATGTACCCTAGATGTAGGAGTCGAGTACATTGTTGTCGTTAAAATGTTTTCTATAGTTCTTGAATCGACGATAATCATGATTTTTGTTTTTAGAGTATTAATAGTCATGTCAATAAACTATTAAAATAATAAACTTTTAAAACATAGTTTATGTTATGATGATTGTGCGCTCTCGTAAAAAAACGCAAACCCTCGAGACGTGTACGAATGCTCGAAAGGTTTTGTGAAGTCGCCACCAAAGTTTTTGTTTAAAGGGAACGTTGATAAACCCTTAAGTTTTTTATTTTGAAGGGAAACGATAATAAAACCCTTGACGATGAGGAAAGGATGGTCATCGCAACCATTACCGGGTTCGGGAGTCGATTACGCAAGGGGAAGGTATTAGCACCCCTCATGTCCGTTGTACTCAACGGGAACCTCCTAGTTAGCTAAGGCTAGAATGTTTTTTAAAGTTTTGCTTGCATACTTGAAGATATAAAGATATTAAAGAAAGGGGAAAAAGTTTATTTTTTATTATTGTGCTTGACAAGATGATAATCTTGCTCCTACGTATCTCCCGGTGCGATGGAGAATTCAAAGCTACGTAGTTCTTTGCTAGAAAAACGTATTTGTTGGTTGTTTTTAAGGAACGATGTTTTGATCGTATTCTTGCGATTAACGTAGCTTGTGTGCTCGCGCATGGGAGGCTTAAGCGTTTGTTTCGAATCGCGCTAGAATAGATAAAACATGTCCTGTTGGGGAAAAGAGGTTCGAATTGGCCGTGAGGGGGCCAAGAAAGATTAAAATGACTCAACCGAGTCGAGAAAAGGTTCGATTGATCCAACGGGATCAAGAAAAGGTTCAATGGACTCAACGGAGTCGAACATTGGACTAACATGACTCAAGCGATCGAGAAAAGGTTCGATTGATCCAACGGGATCAAGAAAAGATTCAATGGACTCAACGGAGTCGAACATTAAATCTAATGGTCACGGGGGACCAAAGGGTTCGAATTGACAACAGAGGACCAAGAATTGGTTTTGGTGTGTTGGATGCGTTGAAAATAGAATGACGATTGTCCGAACAACGAGACATACGTCAAGCATGAAGGAAAATCGTCATGAAAAAGTGCAGCGGAAGTTTAAAATTTTTCGATTTCCTTTCCTTGGATCATTACGAATATCACATGAATCAGTGATAGAGTTGTTACCTCTTGTAGTGCAGAAACAATTTCTTTGATCACAGCTGAGCAAGCAAGCAAAGCCTCTACTCGTCCACACGAACGGCTTCCTCTGGTTCCCGGTGCTAGCCAAGCGATCAGAGGTTAGGGAGAGAAGTAGGGAATTCGGTTTAGCCTTTTAGGGTTACACGAAAAAGCACTTGCTGATTTCAGCACTAGAGCTTCTATTTATAGAGCTCCTTGCTGCACAAAATCAGCTTGAGCTTCCATAAGCCCATTAACCCATCAGCTTCCGCTAACTAATTAGCGTCAATTGCTAAACGCACCCTATCATATGAGTATTACTTATATTTCTCCTTTTTACCGTTCTATTGTGTGTGACCCTATAGGTTCTTATAACATTGGCAATAATATTAAATCCCATATTTAATATTATAAACAGTGAGCGGTATCTAGCAACACATCACTGCTACCCAAGTGACAAGAATGTCAAGTGATCTGACGAAACCTTTTCCGTGATAATATCTATGTGTACGATTACTCCTTTGTCCTGATATCTTTATTGAACACAAGGCATAGATTACGTCACCCTTGCTTAGCTCAATATTTATATTTCTTGATCCCGAAATATACTGAATAACGAATAAGTCCAATATCTCATATTGACTTAATTCGGCATGGCCATGCATTTTTTCAGTCATATTTCATCAAGAGGCCTAAAGATATATCTCTTGTTATGAAGGAGGGACAAATCCCATCTAGGACACTCATGTCCCTCAGCATGATTCGTCGAGTGCCCATTAACCAACGTTATAGTTATCTTGTTACAGATAACGTTTGAATGGCAATAAAACACTTGAGTCCACATCTAGGGATCACAGTGGTTTCAGGTCTAAGAGTGATATACACTATTATCATTGTGAGAATAACTTATGACGATTTCATAACATACTATGTAGTATTCTCACGATGGGTCAATCCAGTATAAATATTACTCCTAATACTTATACCTATGTATAGACTTAATATCTCATATTCATGACCCATGAGATATGGTCATCAGTCTACATACATAATAATCTCCATGCTTTAATATTATCCCAATTCATATTAAAGCTCGACTACGGATACTTTAAGAATAGTGTTCTTTCTGTTGATGTAATCTCATGATTAAGTCACACTTAATATTCCATCACATGAACCAACTATTCTAGGGACTTTATTTATCTTATAACAAGTGTAATAAAGAACTGCCATGTTTTATTTAATAATAAATGTCATGATACATATGAAAAGTTTAACATAAACTATTGGCCTCTAGGGACTTACACCAACAATCTCCCACTAGCACTAGAGCCAATCAGGCATAGACCTAATACCCATAGATCTAGTATGACCATCATGCTTCTGCTGAGTTAGAGCTTTAGTCCGTGGATCATCAACATTGTCTGATGTTGGTACTCTGCATATTTTCACATCTCCTCTATCGATGATTTCTCGAATGAGATGATAGCGCCTAAGTATGTGTTTAGATCTTTGGTGAGATCTAGGTTCTTTAGCTTGTGTGATTGCTCCATTGTTATCACATAACAATTCAATGGGATCCACAATGCTTGGAACTATACCAAGATCAGAGATGAATTTCTTGATCCAAACAGCCTCTTTTGCGGCATTAGATGCAGCAATATACTCGGCCTCGGTTGTAGAATCAACGACTGTTTCCTGCTTTGAACTTTTCCAGCTAACAGCACCGCCATTTAAGCAAAACACGTATCCAGATTGCGATTTGAAATCATCATGATCTGTCTGAAAACTAGCATCTGTGTAACCAATTACAGAGAGCTCTAGTTGACCTCCATAGATCAAGAAGGTATCCTTAGTTCTTCTCAAGTACTTAAGGATGTTCTTAACAGCAACCCAATGACTGTTACCTGGATTAGACTGGTATCTGCTCGTAGCACTTAAAGCATACGAGACATCTGGTCGAGTACATAACATAGCATACATGATAGATCAAATTGCGGATGCATATGGAACATTGATCATTCGATCCCTTTCTTCATCAGTTGAAGGGGATTGTGCCTTTGACAAACTTATACCTGATGACATAGGTATGAGTCCTTTCTTGGACTCATACATATTGAAACGTCTCAAGACTTTGTCTATGTATGTACCCTGACTTAAGCCAAGCAATCTTTGTGATCTATCTCTATAGATCCTAATTCCCAATATGTAGGAGGCTTCACGTAAGTCTTTCATAGAAAAGCATTTCCCTAACCAAGATTTAATTTCTTGTAGTGTAGGGATGTCATTTCCGATAAGCAATATGTCATCCACATATAATACCAGAAATGAGACTATGCTCCCACTAACCTTCTTGTAAACACAAGGTTCATCTTCATTTTTAATGAATCCATACTGTTGTACAGTTTCATCAAAATGAAGATTCCAACTTCTGGAAGCTTGCTTCAACCTATAGATTGATCGCTGCAATTTGCATACCTTTTGGATGTTATTAGGAATGTCAAATCTTCAGGTTGTGTCATGTACACATCCTCAAGGAGATTTCCATTAAGGAAAGCAGTCTTGACATCCATCTGCCATATTTCATAATCATGGTATGCAGCGATAGCAAGTAAGATCTGAATGGATTTAATCATTGCAACTGGTGAAAAGGTTTCATCATAGTCTACACCATGAATTTGTTTGAAGCATTTAGCAACCAATCGTGCTTTGTAGGTGTTTACCTTTCCGTCCATGTCAGTTTTCTTTTTGAAAACCCACTTGCATCCTATAGGATTAATTCCTTTAGGTGCTTCAACCAAGTTCCAAACTTGATTTGTGTACATGGAATCCATTTCAGATTTCATGGCCTCAAGCCACTTCTCAGATTCAGGACCAGTAATGGCCTCTTGATAAGTCATAGGCTCATCTTGATCCATGAGCAATACGTCACATTCTTCTGATATGAGATACCCATATCTCTCAGGTTCTTGACGTATCCTATTCCACCTACATGGTTCTTGTGTTGTTAGAGTAGGATTTTCTGTCACAACAGTTTGTGTATCCTGCTCTTGTTCCTCCATTGGCGTACTACTTTGTGGGTCTTGAACTTCTTCAAGATCTACCTTTTTCCCACTAATTTCTTTGGAAACAAATTCCTTCTCAAGGAATACTCCATCTCTAGCGACAAACACTTTGCCCTCAGATGGTTTGTAAAAGTAGTATCCTTTAGTTTCTTTAGGATATCCCACAAAGAAACATTTGTCAGATCTTTGTTCAAGTTTAGTGGACATTAGTCGTTTCACATAAACTTCACAACCCCAAATCTTTAAATGTTTCACATTGGGTTTTCGACCACTCCATATCTCATATGGTGTCTTTTCTATCGCTTTGGATGGAACATGGTTAAGTGTGTAAGCTGCAGTTAATAAGGCGTGTCCCCAAAAGGAGTTTGGAAGATCAGCATGACTCATCATAGATCGGACCATGTCTAACAAGGTTCGATTTCTCCTTTCGGAAACACCATTCCATTGTGGTGTTCCAGGAGGTGTGAGCTGGGATAAGATCCCACACTCTTTTAGATGATCGTAAAAATCTTGGCTCAAATATTCGCCACCTCGATTAGATCGAAGCATTTTGATTTTCTTGCCAAGTTGGTTTTCTACTTCATTTTGAAATTCTTTGAAGAAAGTAAATGATTCAGATTTATGTTTCATTAGATACACATATCCAAATCTACTAAAGTCATCGGTGAATGTAATGAAGTAATAAAACCCTCCTCTAGCAGGTGTGTTTAGTGGTCCAAATACCTCAGTATTGTAGTACCCTAATTTTGTCCTAAGCATTTTAAAACAAAAAAAATCAATCAAAAAAAATCAATCAAAAAAAAAAGAGAAAAAGTCAAAAAGTCAACAAAAGTCAACATTGCTGAAATGAGGACTTCGCAGTGCGAAGTCTACTTCGCAGTGCGAAGTCTCCCAGAAATTAGGACTTCGCAGTGCGAAGTCTACTTCGCAGTGCGAAGTCTGCGAATTTTCTGCAGATTTTCAGATTTTTGATTTTTCTGTTTTCCTTTTCTTTTATTGCATTCCAGTCATTATTTATAATTATTATCATGTATTATTATCATGGGTAATGTTGGATTTAACCAAGTAAAAGAATAGAAACATGTGACAATTGGAAAAGCAAAAAGGGAAAGGAAGAGGAAGCAAAATTGATCAAGTAACCCAACCACTTGCTGACTTTGGGCAGTCCTTATCCCTCCCACTTGACCTGCAACTGACCCTGCTACTTGCCAGCAACCACCTTGCCATAGGCTTTATCAAAACCACTCAAGGATTAAGGCAAAGTGGCTGCCCCTGTTTTGCAAACAGCTTTGCTTTCATCATTTCCATCATTTTTCTGTCAGAATTCAGCTGCTTTGGGAGCTGAATTCGTCCAAGGTCTTGACCCTTGCAGCAAGGCAAGGTCACCTCTTATCCTTAACATTAAATGCAAAGCAAATCAGTCATGATTATAGCCCAAAAACAGCCCTGCTGCAGATTTTGTCATCATGACTTTTGATCTCATTTTGGCCTATAAAAGCAAGGCATTGCTGCTGAATCAAAGACAGTTCTAGAGAGGGTTCAGGAGGGGATTGAGAGAGTGAAAACACAGAGGTTTGAGAGCAGAAAACCAGTGCAAATTCGAGTGAATTGCTGCACATTTTCCTCACAAAAACAGAGTTTGGTTTTGGGTAGGTTTAAAGGAAATCTCCAATCCTTTCTTACACAAATCATCCTAAAACCAACACAAAGCAACCAAGCCAGCAAAACAGCTTCTAAACCTCACACAAGGAGGGAGAAACAAAGGCAAATTATCATTGATTAAGGGCTGTTCATCAAACTTGTCCAACCTTGCAAAACCATAAGCATTCAAGCCTCTTCCATTTCCTTGCAAACACAAGCCTTGGGCTAGGAGCAGGTAAGTCATTCTAACTTATTTACACTCCATTTGCATACTGTTTTCAGTTGTGTTTGATCTTAACTTGGTTCAAACCCAGTTTTGCATTTTTGAGTTTTTACTCATTTTGATTTAAAACCTTTCTGAAACAAAAGAAATCCCAAGGTGTGCAAAACATTTAAGCTAAGTTGTTGCACTCTTGCTATTTTCAAAGCTTTTCACTCCTCCTAAGGTTCTGAGGCTAGTTCAGAAATTGCTTCTGAACAGAAGTTCAGAAGCAGCTTCTGAACTCAAATTTTCGCATACTTCGCAGTGCGAAGGTCTAGTCGCAGTGCGACCATGACAGAATTCAGAACATGAATTCAAAAGCCAATTTTTGAGGTTCTAACCCAAAGCTCAGAACCTAAGAGGTTTGAAACTCATTTTATTCAAACCATAACAAAGATCTTGCATGATATTGACAAATTCACAAGTTCGTGCAACGCTTTTTGGGATAACTTGCAAAACAAGTTATGTCCACAAACTTTCAAAACAAACTTGAGCAATAAGCTAAGTTCACCATTTTCAAAACCAAACTTGAACAAAAACCTTGTTCATGATTTTCAATCAAACGTGAACTTAAGCCGAACTTGTTCGCTTTTCAAAACCGTTTTCAAAATTGAGCCGAACTTGTGCATTATTCACAAACTTGTGCTTTTCCATAAACTTGAACAACCTTTGTTCATAGGTTGCAACAACCAAGTATTTTGCTCACTTTGGGATTTCTAAGAAATTCAAACAAAACTTGAATGAAAAAGGGATGGTGTGACGTATGTCTCTCCATTGCCCCGATTGTACGAATGCGTGACGTATGTCTCGTCGTTCGGACAATTGTCATTCCATTTTCGAATATGTACAACCCTAACCAAACCAAACCTTGGCCCCTTGTGGTCAATCCAAACCTTTTGGTCCCCCGTGGCCATTAGACTCGACCCCTCGACTCGTTTGAGTCCACTCGGTCAATGTTCGACTCATCCGAGTCCATTGTACCTGTTCTTGATCTCAGTGGATCAATCGAACAATCGCCCGACTCATTGGAGTCCACTCGGTCAATGATTGACTTGTATGAGTCCATTGCACCTCCCTTGGTCCCATAGCGACCAACTCGAACCTTTTACCTTAACGGACGTACCTTTTAACAATTCTAATGCGATTCACGAACAAACGCTTAATAAGTCTCCCAAGCGCGAGCATACAAGCTATACGCTTAATAAGTCTCCCAAGCGCGAGCATACAAGCTACGTTTTAATCGCAAGAATTCGGTTAAAACATCGTCCATCTAAAAACAACCAACACATGTACGTTTTTCTACCAAAGAACTACGTACGCTTTGAATTCTCCGACTACCGGGAGATACATAGGAGCAAGATCGACATCTTGTCAAGCGCAATAATAAAAACTTTTTTTCTTTCGTTTGTTTTTTATCTCTTTTCCCCCCTTTTTATTATATTTTTTAACATAAATGAACATGCGCGCAAAATATTAAAAAAAACAATTCAAGCTTTAAACCAAATAAAAGGTTCCCGTTGAGTACAACGGACGTGAGGGGTGCTAATACCTTCCCCTTGCGTAATCGACTCCCGAACCCGACAATGGTTGCAATGACAAAATCCTTATCCTCATCGTCAAAGGGTTTTATTATCGTTTCCCTTTAAACAAAAAAAAACTTAAGGGTTTATCAACGTTCCCTTTACACAAAAACTTTGGTGGCGGCTTCACAAAGGCCCTCCGAGCGTTTGCGAACGACCTCGGAGGATTTGCGCGTCTTTTTCCCAAGGAAAAAAACGAGGTGCGCACAGCTGGCGACTTCACTGGGGAACCTTTTCCCACTAGCGAGTCAAGCCTAACCTATTTGGCCTTTAAGCCAATTGTTTTTATTTTATTTGCGCGCCATGCTTTTATTTTATTCATCCATGTCATATTTATGCTTTATGTTTATATTTGCTTTATTTTTGCTTTATATTCATATCATATATATATATCAAATGCGGGGGTTACTTGAGTGATGTTACTCCACATTGTTCGGGTTAATGCCGGACGTGTGAGGCTCTTTACCCGAGCTTGAGAAAAAAAACTAAGTTAGAAGGAGGTTGTGTGCGGAAGCCCGCGTCGACGTATGTCCGTGAGGTAGGATGCCCAACCCCGCCTAGAGGAGATTTTCATGTGGAATTAATTGAAGTCATGTTGACGTATGTCCATAGACAACCCTAATTCCATATGAGATCTATGACTCTAGGGACCTCTTCTTAGGAAATATCATCTTTAGAGCCTACACGTGAGGATGGGGGGAAGTTCCGAACCTTCATATACCAAACCCTTGCATGTCATAACATTTGCATTCATAAAACTTTTTGCATAAACAAAAAAGAGGGGCATATTTTTGCATACTCATTGCATTCATACATTCACATGCATTTTCATGCATTTCAAAGAGGAACCCTCACATCATTCCCCAAACCAAAACACCAAAAAAAAAAAAGGGGGAAGTACCTGACCCGGTGTACAGTAGCGTTTCGGAAGAGATCCGAGCAACCGGAAGGCCATCGAAATTTCGGAAATCTTTTTTTGTCCAAGTAATTTATCTTGTTTTTCAAAAAAAAAACAATCATTCTGCTCTTCCCAAGGCAAATGATTAATTTTTATGGGACCCCCATATTTCAAATCATTTTCGTCATTAATAAAGTTGCAGTTTATGTTCAAAAGAGTTCGTTTTTCTTTCGTTCTCAAATAAATTTTCATAAACCCTACAAAAAAAATCATCATCATACACAGAAAAATAACACTGCTACGATCCCTTTTGACTTCAATCTCCAAATTAACCAAACGGAAGATGATAATAAGGATGATTTTGAACCTCCTGAAGGATTGTCCAGACTTGGGGATCAAGAGGATAGGGTAATACAACCTCACCAAGAGAGCCCTCAAAAGAATGGACTACAGTTTTCCCTCTGCCGGGGCACACTCTATAAGAGAAATCATGGTCTCACTCAGACGTGTGGATAAATGTGAAGCAGTCATGCTCACCAAAGAAATCCATGAGGAGTCCTTCCAAGCCCATGCCATTGGACATGCAAAAAATACATAAGTGAATACCCTAAGGGCGGGTTGTTATTGGCTAACTTTGGAGACCGACTGCTTTCCCCATACCAAGACATCACAAGTGCCAAATTAACGCCGACAAGGGGCACATACCACAGACACCTCTGAATATCATGACATCACCCTAACCTTTTTCTATGTGGGGCATAAACATGTTCGGAATGTTTGAGCCAAAGGCTTCAAAAAGGGCACCAGTTCATACTAGTTGCCATCAACTGTTTCACCAAATGAGTCGAAGCAGCTTCCTATGCAAACATGACCAAACAAGTGGTCGCCCAATTCATCAAAAAGAAACCATTTGCCGTTACGGCACTCCCCACAATTTCCCACAAAAAGCCAAGCCGTTACGGCACTCCCCACAATTTCCCACAAAAAGCCAAGCCGTTACGGCACTCCCCACAAATTCCCACAAAAAGCCAAGTCGTCATTGGCATTCCTCACATTCCCAAACAAACAAAGCCCAATTTTCATTGGCATTCCCCACAAAAAGCCAAGTCATCATTGGCATTCCTCACATCTCCAACAAAAGACCAATTTTCATTGGCACACACAATTTCCAAACAAAAACCCGACCTTGCTCGGGAGCCAACCATAAAAGCCCGACCTTGCTCGGAAGCCATTCCCAACCAAAAAAAACAAAAGCCCGACCTTGCTCGGCAACAAAAAAAACAAAAGCCCGACCTCGTTTGGCATCCCACAATAAAAGCCCGACCTCGCTCGGCATCCAAACACCCAAAAGCCCAATTTTCATTGGCACTCACAAACATATTCCCAAATACCATTTCCAATAAAAGCCCAATTTTCATTGGCCCTTACGAACACAATCACACATTAAGCCCAATTTTCATTGGCATCTCCACTCCAATCACAAAAAGCCCGACCTCGCTCGGCAACCAAAAACAAAAAGTCCGACCTCGCTCGGCAACCAAACACAAAAAACCATGCTTGTCATCCAATCACAAAAAACCCAATTTCCATTGGCATTCACAAACACAACCAAGGTTTGACCAACTAAACCCCATAAAAGAGAAACACCTCTCACCTCAACAAGAAAGTTCATTCTCGAGAATTTAGAGAAGGAGACTTAATGCTTGGAAAAAAGGTATTACCCATCCACAAGGATCCCCCTATCAATAAGCTCCGGCGCAGTAAAAAAATATATATGCCAAAAGAAGAAAGAGCTCGCTAAATCGAAAACCTGAAAAGGGCGGTTTAGGCAATAGAGAGCGTCCTGGTAGATCGAAAACCTGAAAAGGTGGTCTAGGAAAAAATTAAGGACATCAAAAAAAAGGAAATATACCCCAGTGGACTGAAAACTCGGAAGAGCGGTCCAGGTAAAAATTAGGGGTTTCAAAAAAAAAAAGAGGCAAAAGACTGCGGCACGTGAGGTCCGGACAGAATTCAAGAGGGAAAGAATCAACCTCATTATCATCTTTCAAAAAAAAAAAAGGTCATTTCGAAGTCATAGGGAAAGTAGCACGTGAAACCCAAGCAAATTTCCATTTGTCTTTTTGTTTCTTCTTTTCTCCCTATCTCAGTAATCACCTCTTATAGGGATTACATTTTCACGAATAGTTACCCATACAAGGGACTAAGTTTCGTTGAATCAAAGTCATTTTTAAAACCTTTTCATTGTTATGCGTCCTTACTTGCTCATAAAATGTGTTTTTATTCATGATAGATAATGCATTGAAATATGGGGATAACATAAAAAACAAAAACAAAAAATGTGTTTTTTACTTGGACGTTAAATGTCGAAAGAATTTCGTTGGTCCCCGGTATTGCATCAGAGGACTCAAAACTTGAAGCTTTGCATCAATCATTTTAAGACTCATGCTCTTCAGCAGAAACAAGTGCGTAGCCCACGGCGCGTAAAACGCAAAGAACCCGGGTGTCAGAGGAACAAATTTCCCCAAATAAAGCTCACCCCCATACATCTTTTTCATCCACTAAGGCCGGATATCGATCATGCTTCCAAAATGATCCTTATATCCCCAGTGAGATCCCACCATAACCAAAAAGCCCGACCTCGCTCGGCAACCAAACAAAAGCCCGACCTCGCTCGGCAACCAAACAAAAAGTCCAAAAATCATTGGCAAACCAAAGTCCAATATTCATTGGCAAACCAAAGAACTACGTAAGCTTTGAATTCTCCATCCCACCAGGAGATACGTAGGAGCAAGATCATCATCTTGTCAAGCACAACAAACCAAAGCCCAATATTCATTGGCCCACAATAAAACAACCTCATTGACACCCCCAGGGAGTCTCAACCCCAAACAAAAAGCCCAATCATTATTGGTAAACCCACACAAATCTTCGGGCCTAGCTCGAACTACACCGGTTTTGATCCCATTCGGGTATGTAGGCAAAGGACCTTGTCCTTCCAAACCGACCAACCGACCAACCAAAAAAAAGAGAGCCCAATCGTCATTGGCACAACCACAACCAAGACCGACTTTGCTCGGCACCCAACCAGCATCATTTCATTTTCATTCATGCATGTATATTCAAATCATTCATACACATGCATTTCATTTCATAAATCATGCATCCTCAACAAGGATTCTCCAGTGAATATCACATATTCACCAACATCCATCAAACATTCAACCAGGGGCACCTATTTAGGGTAAGACCACAGCTCGTTAGGAATCGACATTCAGTGACAGTGCCTGAATAAGATCACCTAGCTTAGGTATCGACCTCTAGAAGCAGTACCTAGAGTAGATCACCTCCTCCTGTGTATCGACCTTCAGTGTTAGCGGCTGAATAAGATCACAGCTCGTTAGGAATCGACATTCAGTGACAGTGCCTGAATAAGATCACCTAGCTTAGGTATCGACCTCTAGAAGCAGTACCTAGAGTAGATCACCTCCTCCAGTGTATCGACCTTCAGTGTTAGCGGCTGAATAAGATCACAGCTCGTTAGGAATCGACATTCAGTGACAGTGCCTGAATAAGATCACCTAGCTTAGGTATCGACCTCTAGAAGCAGTACCTAGAGTAGATCACCTCCATCTTAGGTATCGACCTCTAGTGACATCCTAGAGTAGATCACCTCCATCTTAGGTATCGACCTCTAGTGACATCCTAGAGTAGATCACCTCCATCCTTAGGTATCGACCTCTAGTGACATCCTAGAGTAGATCACCTCCATCCTTAGGTATCGACCTCTAGTGACATCCTAGAGTAGATCACCTCCATCTTAGGTATCGACCTCTAGTGACATCCTAGAGTAGATCACCTCCCTCAACGTTCCACCTCTAGTGACAGTGCCTAGAGTAAATCACCATCCTCAGGAATCGACCTCTAGTGACATCCTAGAGTAGATTATCTTCATCCCCCAGTGGATCTACCTCCAGTGTTAGCGGCTGGATACGATCAACCTTTTCCAACCATTGCATTTACATTTCGCGAAGGACAAAATTCGGGTCCTTCTTTTTACTTAATTGATCTTCGCAAAGAGTTCATGAGATGCTCTCGGCACTCACGCACTCTATGCGAAGACACAATTAAGTAGGGGCAGCTGTAGTACCCTAATTTTGTCCTAAGCATTTTAAAACAAAAAAAATCAATCAAAAAAAATCAATCAAAAAAAAAAAAGAGAAAAAGTCAAAAAGTCAACAAAAGTCAACATTGCTGAAATGAGGACTTCGCAGTGCGAAGTCTACTTCGCAGTGCGAAGTCTCCCAGAAATTAGGACTTCGCAGTGCGAAGTCTACTTCGCAGTGCGAAGTCTGCGAATTTTCTGCAGATTTTCAGATTTTTGATTTTTCTGTTTTCCTTTTCTTTTATTGCATTCCAGTCATTATTTATAATTATTATCATGTATTATTATCATGGGTAATGTTGGATTTAACCAAGTAAAAGAATAGAAACATGTGACAATTGGAAAAGCAAAAAGGGAAAGGAAGAGGAAGCAAAATTGATCAAGTAACCCAACCACTTGCTGACTTTGGGCAGTCCTTATCCCTCCCACTTGACCTGCAACTGACCCTGCTACTTGCCAGCAACCACCTTGCCATAGGCTTTATCAAAACCACTCAAGGATTAAGGCAAAGTGGCTGCCCCTGTTTTGCAAACAGCTTTGCTTTCATCATTTCCATCATTTTTCTGTCAGAATTCAGCTGCTTTGGGAGCTGAATTCGTCCAAGGTCTTGACCCTTGCAGCAAGGCAAGGTCACCTCTTATCCTTAACATTAAATGCAAAGCAAATCAATCATGATTATAGCCCAAAAACAGCCCTGCTGCAGATTTTGTCATCATGACTTTTGATCTCATTTTGGCCTATAAAAGCAAGGCATTGCTGCTGAATCAAAGACAGTTCTAGAGAGGGTTCAGGAGGGGATTGAGAGAGTGAAAACACAGAGGTTTGAGAGCAGAAAACCAGTGCAAATTCGAGTGAATTGCTGCACATTTTCCTCACAAAAACAGAGTTTGGTTTTGGGTAGGTTTAAAGGAAATCTCCAATCCTTTCTTACACAAATCATCCTAAAACCAACACAAAGCAACCAAGCCAGCAAAACAGCTTCTAAACCTCACACAAGGAGGGAGAAACAAAGGCAAATTATCATTGATTAAGGGCTGTTCATCAAACTTGTCCAACCTTGCAAAACCATAAGCATTCAAGCCTCTTCCATTTCCTTGCAAACACAAGCCTTGGGCTAGGAGCAGGTAAGTCATTCTAACTTATTTACACTCCATTTGCATACTGTTTTCAGTTGTGTTTGATCTTAACTTGGTTCAAACCCAGTTTTGCATTTTTGAGTTTTTACTCATTTTGATTTAAAACCTTTCTGAAACAAAAGAAATCCCAAGGTGTGCAAAACATTTAAGCTAAGTTGTTGCACTCTTGCTATTTTCAAAGCTTTTCACTCCTCCTAAGGTTCTGAGGCTAGTTCAGAAATTGCTTCTGAACAGAAGTTCAGAAGCAGCTTCTGAACTCAAATTTTCGCATACTTCGCAGTGCGAAGGTCTGGTTGCAGTGCGACCATGACAGAATTCAGAACATGAATTCAAAAGCCAATTTTTGAGGTTCTAACCCAAAGCTCAGAACCTAAGAGGTTTGAAACTCATTTTATTCAAACCATAACAAAGATCTTGCATGATATTGACAAATTCACAAGTTCGTGCAACGCTTTTTGGGATAACTTGCAAAACAAGTTATGTCCACAAACTTTCAAAACAAACTTGAGCAATAAGCTAAGTTCACCATTTTCAAAACCAAACTTGAACAAAAACCTTGTTCATGATTTTCAATCAAACGTGAACTTAAGCCGAACTTGTTCGCTTTTCAAAACCGTTTTCAAAATTGAGCCGAACTTGTGCATTATTCACAAACTTGTGCTTTTCCATAAACTTGAACAACCTTTGTTCATAGGTTGCAACAACCAAGTGTTTTGCTCACTTTGGGATTTCTAAGAAATTCAAACAAAACTTGAATGAAAAAGGGATGGTGTGATGTATGTCTCTCCATTGCCCCGATTGTACGAATGCGTGACGTATGTCTCGTCGTTCGGACAATTGTCATTCCATTTTCGAATATGTACAACCCTAACCAAACCAAACCTTGGCCCCTTGTGGTCAATCCAAACCTTTTGGTCCCCCGTGGCCATTAGACTCGACCCCTCGACTCGTTTGAGTCCACTCGGTCAATGTTCGACTCATCCGAGTCCATTGTACCTGTTCTTGATCTCAGTGGATCAATCGAACAATCGCCCGACTCATTGGAGTCCACTCGGTCAATGATTGACTTGTATGAGTCCATTGCACCTCCCTTGGTCCCATAGCGACCAACTCGAACCTTTTACCTTAACGGACGTACCTTTTAACAATTCTAATGCGATTCACGAACAAACGCTTAATAAGTCTCCCAAGCGCGAGCATACAAGCTATACGCTTAATAAGTCTCCCAAGCGCGAGCATACAAGCTACGTTTTAATCGCAAGAATTCGGTTAAAACATCGTCCATCTAAAAACAACCAACACATGTACGTTTTTCTACCAAAGAACTACGTACGCTTTGAATTCTCCGACTACCGGGAGATACGTAGGAGCAAGATCGACATCTTGTCAAGCGCAATAATAAAAACTTTTTTTCTTTCGTTTGTTTTTTATCTCTTTTCCCCCCTTTTTATTATATTTTTTAACATAAATGAACATGCGCGCAAAATATTAAAAAAAACAATTCAAGCTTTAAACCAAATAGAAGGTTCCCGTTGAGTACAACGGACGTGAGGGGTGCTAATACCTTCCCCTTGCGTAATCGACTCCCGAACCCGACAATGGTTGCAATGACCAAATCCTTATCCTCATCGTCAAAGGGTTTTATTATCGTTTCCCTTTAAACAAAAAAAAACTTAAGGGTTTATCAACGTTCCCTTTACACAAAAACTTTGGTGGCGGCTTCACAAAGGCCCTCCGAGCGTTTGCGAACGACCTCGGAGGATTTGCGCGTCTTTTTCCCAAGGAAAAAAACGAGGTGCGCACAAGTATGTATGAGTCCCAAAAGATCACTAGACCTTTCACCTGTTCCGGTGAATGAGGTCTTTGTCATCTTTCCCAATAAACAAGATCGACATGTCTCATATGATTCTAAATCAAAAGAGTCCAAAATTCCATCTTTATGGAGTTTGGAAATGCGATTTTCATTTATATGGCCTAAATGACAATGCCAAAGATAAGTTGGATTCAACTCATTAGGTTTCATCCTTTTCGTATTTATGTTATAGATTGGCATATCAAGATCAAGAATATAAAGTCCATTACTCATAATGGCATTAGCATAGTGAATATTATTCAAATAAATAGAACAACATTTGTCTTTTATTGTAAATGAAAAACCAGACTTGTCCAAACAAGAAACGGAAATAATATTCCTGCTAATTGCAGATACAAAATAACAGTTCTCTAACTGTATTAAAAGACCACTAGGTAAAGTCAATTCATAAGTTCAAACAGCTAAAGCAGCAACCTTTGCGCCATTGCCAACTCGTAGATCGACCTCCCCTTTTGCCAATGTTCTACTCGTTCTCAACCCCTGCACATCAGTGCAAATATGAGAACCACATCCAGTATCTAATACCCATGATGTAGAAGTAGACATATTAACTTCTATAACAAAAATACCTGAAGAAGTGGAAGCAACTGTTCCATTCTTTTTGTCTTCCAGATATTTTGGGCAGTTGCGCTTCCAGTGCCCGGTCTTACCGCAGTAGAAACACTTGCCCTCCTTAGCCACACCTCCAGTAGGCTTCAAAGCTTTGGTTGATGGCTTAGCAACTGCTTTGCCTTTGCCATTTCCCTTAGACTTTTTAGGCTTCTTGTTATGCTTTTTGACCTTTCCATTGTTAGCTTGCTCTTCATAAAGAGTCTTAAGGTGTTCGATCATATCGAACGCAGCCATGTGTAGTACCCCAATTTTGTCCTAAGCCTTTTAAAACAAAAAAAAAAATCAAAGAGGAGGAAAAAGTCAAAGTCAACAAAAGTCAACAAAAAAGTCAACATTTCAAAAATGATGACTTCGCAGTGCGAAGTCTGCGATTTTTCTGCAGATTTTTGGTTTCTTTGATTTAATTCCAGTTTTTGTTACACATTATTTGCATTATTATTTTCATCAGCATTCATGGCAAATTGGGCGCAGCAAAGCCAGAGTTGAGAGACTTGCCATTAATGCCAAGGAAAGAAGCTTTTTTCTTCCAACCTAGCATGTGGCAAGCAAGTGGGGTTGCCCTTGGGCAGCTCTTGTCCCTCCCAAGTGACCTGCTACTGACCCTAGGGTTGCCACCCACCTGCTTGAGGACTTTCTTCCTGCTTGCTTCCCCCAAAACCAGTCAAACTCAGTTGGTTTTTCACTTGCAAAAACCATGATTGCTGCCCTGTTTTTTCAGCAGCTTTTCATCCCTCTCACACCAGCCACATGTTTCCTTTTGCATCCCCCAACCTCTGCACATCACAGTGCACGATTTTATTGTTTAACCATTGAGATTGCAAGGATTAATCCCCAAGCATAGCCAATTGCAATCCAGCCATGTTCCATCATCATTCCTATCCAAAGACCATTGAATTGTGGCTGAAATCAGTCAAAGACTTAACCCTTGGCACAAGGCAAGGTTGCCTCTATCCATTAGCATTAAATGCAAAGCCATTTAGCCTGAATTTAGCCCACAAATCAGCTAGGTCCTATGGATTTTCCATCATTGCATTGGATTGCATTTTGGCCTATAAATAGAGATGCAAGGCAAGAGGAAGAAGAGCAGATATTCATAGCATTATATACACAAAAAAACACTACTCATAAACACTTGAAACACTTACAAACCATCAGAGAAAAACCAAACAAAGCACTAGCAAAAACCAATCCCAACACAAAGCTTTGCACAAGTTCATTGCTCCATATCCAACATTCAAAACCTTTGCAAGAACCTTCAACCAATCCAAGTTCATTGTAGCAAGAGCTTTGCTAAGGATCTCTGTAAGTTTCTAAGTCATTATCTTGCATCTATAATTGTGCTTGCATATCAATTTTGGTCCAAAACCTTTTTGTTCTAAAAACCCCTTTTGAATTTCAAAAGAAATCCCAAAGTTTGCAAAGCATCAAAACTGGTTTGTCCAGCCCTTTTCATTGCAAAAACCCAAAGCTTTTCACTCTCCTAAAAGGTCCTGAGTTTGTTCAGAAGTTGTTTCTGAACAACAGTTCAGAAACAGCTTCTGAACTCAAAAATTCGCATTGTACGCAGTGCGAAATCATGGTCGCAGTGCGACCATGACAGAACTCAGAATCTGAGTTTAGGCTCCCAAATGGCCAATTTTTGAGGTTATAGCCCAAGAGCTCAGAACCTAGGAGGTTTAAAACTCATTTTACTCAAACCTATTCAAGGATTTTGCATAATATTGGAAAATTCGCAAGTTCGGGTAACACTTTTGTCGATAACTTGCAAAACAAGTTATGTCCAATCTTTCAAAACAACTTGAACAAACCAGCTATGCTCATCTTTCAACCCAAACTTGAACAATAAACGTTGTTCATGATTTTCAAAACCAAACGTGAACATAAGCCGAATTTGTTTCGCCTTTCAAAACTATTCGCAAAATGAGCCGAACTTGTGCGTTTTCCAACAAAATTGTTAAAACTTCCACATCTTGGGTTTCAAACCAAATGTTTTGATAAACTTTGGGATTTCTAAGAAATTCAGCCAAAAAACTTGAATGAAAAAGGGATGGTGTGATGTATGTCTCTCCATTGCCCCGATTGTACGAATGCGTGACGTATGTCTCGTCATTCGGACAATCGTCATTCCATTTTCAACGTATCCGACCATACTGTGCGCACCTCGTTTAAAAAAACGCGCAATCCTCCGAGGACGTCCGCGAATGCTCGGAGGGCCTTGTGAAGTCGCCACCAAAGTTTTTGTGTAAAGGGAACGTTGATAAACCCTTAAGTTTTTTTTTTTGAAGGGAAACGATAATAAAACCCTTGACGATGAGGAAAAGGACTGGTCATCGCAACCATTGTCGGGTTCGGGAGTCGATTACGCAAGGGGAAGGTATTAGCACCCCTCACGTCCGTTGTACTCAACGGGAACCTTCTATTTGGCTAAAGCTTAAATTGTTTTTAAATGTTTTGCGCGCATGCTTATCTATGTCAAAAGAAAATATACTAAAAAGGGGGAAATGAGATAAAAATAAACGAAAGGAAAAAAAGTTTTTTATTATTGCGCTTGACAAGATGTCGATCTTGCTCCTACGTATCTCCCGGTAGTCGGAGAATTCAAATCGTACGTAGTTCTTTGGTAGAATAACGTACATATGTTGGTTAATTTTAAATGGACGATGTTTTAACCGAATTCTTGCGATTAAAACGTAGCTTGTATGCTCGCGCATGGGAGACTTATTAAGCGTATAGCTTGTATGCTCGCGCATGGGGAGACTTATTAAGCGTTTGTTTACGAATCGCGCTAGAATGTTAAAAGGCATGTCCGTTGGGTAAGAGGGTTCGATTTGGTCGCTATGGGACCAAAAGAGGTACAATGGACTCAAACGAGTCGATCATTGACCGAGGTGACTCAAACGAGTCGGGGGATTGAATCTAATGGCCACGGGGGACCAAAAGGTTCAGATTGACCACAAGGGGCCAAGATTTGGTTTGGTATGGTCGGATACGTTTTAAAAAGGAATGACGATTGTCCGAACGACGAGACATACGTCACACATTCGTACAATCGGGGCAATGGAGAGACATACGTCACACCATCCCTTTTTCATTCAAGTTTTTTGGTTGAATTTCTTAGAAATCCCAAAGTTTATCAAAACATTTGGTTTGAAAACCCAAAATGAAAAGATTTTAGCAATTTTGCTAGAAAATGCACAAGTTCGGCTCGTTTTGCGAACGGTTTTGAAAAGCGAACAAATTCGGCGTATGTTCACGTTTTGAGTTTTGAAAATCATGAACAATGTTTATTGTTCAAGTTTTAATTGAAATGATGAACATAGCTTATTGGCTCAAGTTGTTTTGAAGGTTTGGGGACATAACTTGTTTTGCAAGTTACCCAAAAAAGTGTTACCCGAACTTGCGAATTTTCCAATATTATGCAAAATCCTTGACATGGTTTGGATAAAATGAGTTTTAAACCTCCTAGGTTCTGAGATCTTGGGCTAGAACCTCAAAAATTGGCCATTTGGGCACCTAAACTCAGATTTTGAGTTCTGTCATGGTCGCTCTGCGACCATGACTTCACACTGCGAACAATGCGAATTTTTGAGTTCAGAAGCTGTTTCTGAACTTTTGTTCAGAAACAACTTCTGAACACACTCAGGACCTTTTAGGTGAGTGAAAAGCTTTGAGTTTTTACAATGAAAAGAGCTGGACAAACCAGTTTTGATGTTTTGAAAACCTTGGGATTTCTTTTGAAATTCAAAAGGGGTTTTTAGAACAAAAGGGTTTTGGACCAAAATTGCTATGCAAGCACAAATGAAAATGCAAAACAAAGGCTTAGAAACTTACAAAGATCCTTAGCAAAGCTCCAGCTGCAATGGATTTGAATTGGTTGAAGGTTCTTGCAAAGGTTTTTGGATATTGGATGAACTTTGAATTTGGTATGGCTTTGTATTTGATTGGTTTTTTCTGGTTGTTTGAGTAGTGTTTCTTTGTGTGTAAATGCTCTTTGAATGCTGTATTTCTCTGCTTAATTCATGCTTCTAATGTGCTGCATTGCATCTTACCTTGCATCTCTATTTATAGGCCAAAATGCAATCTCAAGTAATGATGAAAATCCATAGGACCTAGCTGATTTGTGGGCTAAATTCAGGCTATTTGGCTTTGCATTTAATGCTAATGGATAGAGGCAACTCTGCCTTGTGCCAAGGGTTAAGTCTTTGACTGATTTCAGCCACAAAATCAAAGGTTTTTGGATAGAAATGATGATGAACATGGCTGGATTGCAATTGGCCAAGCTTGGGGATCAATCCTTGCAATCTCAATGGTTGATCAATAAAAACGTGCACTGTGATGTGCAGAGATTGGGGGATGCAAAAGGCTACATATGGCTGGTGTGAGGGGTGAAAAGTTGCTGCAAAAACAGGGTAGGCACTCATGACTTTTTCAAGTGAAAAATCCAGCTGGGTTTGTCTGGTTTTGGGGAGCAAGCAGGAAGAAAGACTTCAAGCAGGTGGCTGGCAACCTTGGGGTGGTTAACAGGTCACTTGGGAGGGACAAGAGCTGCCCAAGGGCAAGCCCACTTGCTTGTCACATGCTAGGTTGGAAGAAAAAGCTTCCTACCTTGGCATTAATGGCAAGTCTCTCATTTCTGGTTTTGCTTGGCCCAATTAGCCATGAATGCTGATTAAAATAAATATGCAAATGATGTGTAACAAATTCTGGAATTAAATCAAAGAAACCAAAAATCTGCAGAAAAATCGCAGACTTCGCAGTGCGAAGTGAGCTTCGCACTGCGAAGTCAACATTTTTGAAATGTTGACTTTTTGTTGACTTTGGTTGACTTTGACTTTTTCTTTGATTTTTTTTTTATTTTTTTGTTTTTTAAAAGGCTTAGGACAAAATTGGGGTACTACAGCTGCCCCTACTTAATTGTGTCTTTGCATAGAGTGTGTGAGTGTCGAGGGCATCTCATGAACTCTTTGCGAAGATCAATTAGGTAAAAGAAGGACCCGAATTTTGTCCTTCGCGGTATGAAAAAAATTGTAGCAAAAGTAAAATATGCAAATGCAATGATTTGAAAAGGTTGATCGTATCCAGCCGCTAACACTAGAGGTAGATCTACTGGGGATGAAGGTAATTGTATCCAGCCGCTTACACTGAAGGTAGATTCCTAAAGGAAAAGGTGATCTTATCTAGCCGCTTACACTAGAGGTCGATACCTAAGGGGAGTGATCTTATTCAGCCGCTAACACTGAAGGTCGAAACACTGAGGAAAGGTGATCTTATTCAGCCGCTTACACTGAAGGTCGATACCTAAGGGGAGAGTGATCTTATTCAGCCGCTTACACTGAAGGTCGAAACACTGAGGAAAGGTGATCTTATTCAGCCGCTTACACTGAAGGTCGATACCTAAAGGGAGAGTGATCTTATTCAGCCGCTAACACTGAAGGTCAAAACACTGAGGAAAGGTGATCTTATTCAGCCGCTTACACTGAAGGTCGATACCTGAGGGAAGGTGATCTTATCTAGCCGCTAACACTAGAGGTGGATACTTGAGGGAAGGTGATCTTATTCAGCCGCTTACACTGAAGGTCGAAACACTGAGGAAAGGTGATCTTATTCAGCCGCTTACACTGAAGGTCGATACCTAAGGGAGGTGATCTTATCTAGCCGCTAACACTAAAGGTCGAAACACTAAGGAAAGGTAATCTTATCTAGCCGCTTACACTAGAGGTGGATTCCTAAACTGAAATGGTCTTACCCTGAATAGGTGCCCGGTTTTGAACCGGAAAACATGATCGTATGATGCATGTTATGCTTCATGTTACCTTATGCAGTATGATATGCAATGCAATATGATATGAGATAGACTCAATCAAAGATTCCCCCTGGGGAATTGGGGACAGTTTGTGAAGGAGGTTCACTGGGGAACACTTGCTTAACTGTTGATGGATGCTGGTGAATATGTGATACTCACTGGAGAATCCTTGTTGAGGATGCATGACATGATTATGAAATGCATGTGTATGAATGATTTGGATATGCATGCATGAATGAAATTGACATGATGCGTGTATTATGTTATGCATGATATGTGGGATGCATGTTGAATGCTGGGAGTTATGATTGGATGCCGAGCAAGGTCGGGTCTTTCCTGGGGATTTGTGTTGGTCTGCCAATGATGATTGGACTTTTTGTTTTGGGTTGAGACTCCCTGGGGGATGTCAATAAGGTTTGGCTTCATGGGGATATAAGGATCATTTTGGAAGCATGATCGATATCCATCCTTGTTTGGTGTTTGGATGTTTAGGGTGTTTACTGGGGAATTTGTTCCTCTAAACCTTTGGGGTCCTTGCGCTCCACGTGCCGTGAGTTATGCACTTGCCTTTGCTGAAGAGCATAAGTCCTTTGGTGCACTATTTGGGGGGAAATTACCGCAATTCCTTCGAAATTTACGAAAATTCAAATAAAACAACGTTTGTTTGTTTTGTTTTTTTTTTTTGGAAGAAATTCCTTTTGTTTATTTCCCATGTTTCGATGCATTTTCATCATGAATAAAACAAAATTTTATGCGCTAATGAGAACACAAAATAATAAAAGGAAATTTATTCAATGCAGATTTGACTTCTTGAATGGGTAAAAATACATGAAGTGAGAAGTGATTACTTCTCTGAGGAAAAAAAATAGAGAAAGACAAGAAAAAAAGCAAAAAGAAATTTGTTGGTTTTGGCACAACACATGCTATTTTCCTTATGACTTCGAGATTTTTTTTGGAAGATGTTGACGAGACCGATTCTTCTCCTCTTGAATCTTGTCCGGAGCTTGGATGTTGCAGTCATTGCCTTTTTCTTTTGTTAACCCCTAATTTTTTCCTGGACCGCTCTTTCGAGTTTTCAGTCCACCGGGGTGTATTTCCTTTTTTGATGTCCTTTATTTTTGCCTAGACCGCCTTTTCAGGTTTTCGATCTAACAGGACGCTCTCTATTGCCTAAACCGCCCTTTCAGGTTTTCGATTTAGCGAGCTCTTTTTTTTCTTAGGCATAATACTTCTTGACTGCATCAGAGTTTATTGAGAGTGGGAACTCTTCTCCGTCCATAGTGGTGATGATCAAGGCTCCGCCAGAGAAGGCTTTCTTTACCACGTACGGTCCGTCATAGCTGGGAGTCCATTTCCCTCGGGGATCTTTGTGGATAGGTAATATCTTCTTGAGCACTAGGTCTCCTTCTTTGAATTCTCAAGGACGGACCTTCTTGTCGAATGCTCTCTTGAGTCTCCTTTGATAGAGTTGTCCGTGACATATTGCCGTTAGACGCTTTTCCTCTATGAGATTCAGTTGGTTGAACCTTGTTTGGACCCATTCAGCTTCTTCTAGCTTGGTCTCCATCAAGACCCTTAACGAAGGAATTTCCACCTCTACGGGAAGCACGGCTTCCATACCGTATACTAAGGAGAAAGGGGTTGCCCCAGTTGAAGTGCGAATGGCTGTTCTGTAGCCATGTAGCGCAAAGGGAAGCATCTCGTGCCAATCCTTATATGTTGTTACCATCTTTTGGATGATCTTCTTTATGTTCTTATTGGCTGCTTCTACCGCACCGTTCATCTTTGGTCGGTAAGGGGAGGAATTATGGTGCTCAATCTTGAAATCTTTGCACAACTCCTTCATTGTCTTGTTGTTCAGGTTTGCCCCATTATCGGTGATGATTTTGTGGGGAGTACCATAACGGCAAATGATTTCCTTCTTGATGAATCGGGCTACCACTTGTTTGGTTACGTTTGCATACGAAGCCGCTTCTACCCATTTGGTGAAGTAGTCGATGGCAACGAGGATGAAGCGATGTCCATTTGACGCTTTGGGCTCGATCATTCCAATCATGTCTATGCCCCACATAGAGAATGGACAAGGTGAGGTCATGATGTTTAGGGGAGTTGGTGGTACATGCACCTTGTCGGCATAAATTTGGCACTTATGACAAGTCTTGGCGTAGTGGAAACAGTCAGCTTCCATGGTTAGCCAATAATAGCCCGCCCTTAGGATTTTCTTTGCCATTGCATGCCCATTGGCATGGGTTCCAAAAGATCCCTCGTGGATTTCTTTGATGAGCATGTCCGCTTCATGTTTATCCACACATCTGAGCAGGACCATGTCGTAGTTTCTTTTGTAGAGGGTATTTCCGCTGAGGAAGAACTGGGATGCCAATCTCCTGAGGGTTCTGTTGTCGGTGTGTGAGACATTTTCAGGATCCTCTTGCTTTTCAAGGTATCGCTTGATGTCGTAGAACCAAGGTTTGTTGTCAAGTCCTTCTTCGACTGCTGCACATACAACTGGTTTGTCTCTACGATCCATCCTTATGAGTGGTGCTTCATTGTGGAAATTTACTCGGTACATTGATGATAATGTAGCCAAAGCATCCGCCACTTGGTTTTCTTCTCGAGGTATGTGATGGAAGTTGATTTCCTCAAAATGCTCAATCAACTCTACAACCCGGGCTCGGTAGGGGATTAAATTGGGATGTTTTGTTTCCCATTCTCCTTTGACCTGATAGATGACTAAGGCTGAGTCACCGTATACTTCAAGGTTTTTGATCCTTAGATCAATTGCTGCTTTGAGGCCTAGGATACATGCTTCATATTCCGCCATGTTATTGGTGCAGTCAAAGCATAACCTTGCTGTGAAGGGTTGGTATCCATTTCTTGGGGAGATTAAAATTGCCCCGATCCCGTGTCCCATGGCATTTGAGGCGCCGTCGAAAGCGAGTTTCCATCGAGCTCTCAGTTCTGGCCCTTCATCATCACTTGTGACCTTTTCGTCATTCAACGCCACGACATCTTCATCCGGGAAGTCGAATAGTATGGGTTAATAATCCTCCAATGGTTGGTGAGCAAGGTGCTCGGATAAAACACTCCCTTTGATGGCTTTTTGAGTAACGTATTGGATGTCGTACTCAGACAGCAGCATTTGCCAACGAGCTATCTTTCCTGTGAGGGCAGGCATTTCGAAGATGTACTTGATGGGATCCATCTTTGATATCAACCAAGTTGTATGGGTCAACATGTATTGCCTTAGGCGTCGAGCAGCCCATGCTAAAGCGCAGCAAGTCTTTTCAAGTGAAGTATACCTTGTTTCACAGTCGGTAAACTTCTTGCTTAGGTAGTAGATTGCGTGCTCTTTTCTTCCCGTTTCATCTTGTTGTCCTAACACACAACCCATTGATCCTTCAAGTACGGTTAGGTATAAGATGAGGGGTTTACCCGGAACCGGAGGTATCAAAATTGGTGGTTCTTGCAGGTATTGTTTGATCTTGTCAAACGCCTCTTGGCAATCCTCATTCCAATGAATGGCTTGGTTTTTCCTTAGCAGCTTGAAGATTGGTTCGCAAGTAGCTGTCATGTGTGAGATGAACCTAGCGATGTAGTTCAATCTTCCTAAGAAACCCCGGACTTCTTTCTCGGTATTTGGCGCTGGCATTTCTTGGATGGCCTTTACCTTGTCGGGATCCACTTCGATACCCCTTTGGCTGACAATGAAACCCAATAACTTCCCGGATCTAACGCCAAATGTGCACTTGTTAGGATTTAAGCGCAGCTTGAATTTTCTTAGGCGTTCGAAAAGCTTTTGTAGATGGACTAGATGATCCTCCTCCGTTTGGGATTTGGCAATCATGTCGTCGACATAGACCTCAATTTCCTTATGGATCATATCATGGAAAAGAGTTACCATTGCTCTCTGGTATGTTGCCCCGGCATTTGTTAATCTGAAAGGCATTACCTTATAGCAGAATGTTCCCCATGGGGTGATGAATGTAGTTTTCTCCATGTCTTCTGGAGCCATCTTGATTTGGTTATGTCCCGAGAAGCCGTCCATAAAGGAGAAGACTGAGAATTGGGCTATGTTGTCCACCAATATGTCGATATGTGGCAGCGGGAAATCATCCTTTGGGCTTGCTCTATTCAAGTCCCGATAATCCACACACATTCTAACTTTGCCATCCTTCTTCGGAACTGGCACAATGTTGGCAACCCATGTTGGGTACTTGGTTACGGCTAAGAAGCCGGCATCGAACTGCTTTTTGACCTCCTCTCTGATCTTGAGAGCCATATCGGGTCTAGTTCTTCTCAATTTCTGCTTCACTGGCGGGCATTCCGGCTTGAGTGGCAGCTTGTGTACAACGATGTTAGGGTCTAAACCCGGCATGTCTTGATACGACCAAGCGAATACGTCCACGTACTCTTGCAGAAGCTTAATCAACTTTCCTTTCACATCTTCATGCAGGGAGGCTCCTATCTTGACCTCTTTCTTATCCTCTTCGGTCCCCAAGTTGACCTTTTCAACTGATTCTTGGTGAGGTTGTATTACCCTATCCCCTTTATTTGCAAGTCTAGACAATTCTTCAGGCGGTTCATAATCGTCCTCTTCATCATCTTCCGTTTGATTAATCGGGAAATCGAAGTCATAAGGGATTAAGGCAGTGTTGTTTTTGGAGGGTGGATTTGTAGATCTGCATGAGTATGATTTTTTTTTAGGCTTTTTGTAGAAAATTTTTTTTTTAAAACAAATGCAAAAAGAAAAAGACTCAAATGAACATAAAAGAGTGATTTTATTCATAATTGAAAATAACTTTAAAACATGGGGGCCCCACATGACTAATCATTTGCCTTGGGCAGAGTTAAATGATTTTTTTTTTTCAAAAGTAAAAATACAAACATGGTTTATTACTTGATCTTGGTAATGATCTCGGTAATCGCGATAGCCCTCCAATTGTTCAAAGCTTCATCCGAAGCGCAACGGTACACCAAATCAGGCACGTCTTCATCTATGTCTTCTAGTAGAGCCACTTGATCTTCATTGATGAATCCCGCACTGATGAATGTTTCCGAAATAGGGAGGATCCCTTGTTTTGGAGGCTTTGAGGAAGTTTCGGCTGATGGATGATAACCCAACCCAAAGCGATTCTTCTTCTCCGGTGTATCCACTAATTTGCCCCATCCGGCAGGTCGACTTTCTTCTAGGGCCTCTCTTATTGCCCTCCATGATGACATGGCTGTCCTAGCCTCTTTCTTGGGCTTTGAGCACAAAGTCACGACATTCGCCACTTCCAAAGACTGGAAGGGAACATCCACATCTTCTTCGTCCGTTTCTATATAACGGAATGATGAGAGATGGCTTACCATCATGTCCTCTTTCCCGGAAACTACGATCATTTGGTTATCAATGATGAACTTAAGTTTCTGGTGTAGGGTAGAGGCGATGGCTCCGGCCGCATGAATCCATGGTCATCCGAGAAGACAACTGTAAGTTGGATTGATATCCATGACTTGGAAGGTTATGGTGAAAACCTTAGGCCCGATTTGGACTGGTAAGTCGATCTCCCCTACGACGGCTCCTCTTGACCCATCGAAAGCTTTTACGACCAAGGCGCTGGGCTTCATTACTGTCCCTTCACATGATAGCTTGAGAAGGGTAGTCTTGGGCATGACATTCAAAGATGACCCCGTATCCACTAACACTCGAGAGAGGATGTGGTCCATGCATTTTACGGAGATATGTAAGGCGCGGTTATGAATGTGCCCCTCGTCGGGTAGCTCATCGCCATTGAAACCCAAGTACCTACTTGAGGTAATATTTCCGACTATCTCGTCGAATTGGTCCACAGGAATGTCCTTGGTGACATGTGCCTCACTGAGGATCCGCAGCAATGCTTCTCGGTGTGCTTCCGAGCTTAGTAGTAGGGATAACATGGAGATCTTGGAGGGAGTTTGACCTAGCTGGTCAATGATCTTGTACTCACTCTCTTGGATTATCCTTAGGAACTCTTCGGCCTCTTTTTGTGGGGTTGCTTTTTGAGAGGGCCCCGCTTGGTTCTCCTTTTCCTCCACGCTCTTTTCTTTGAGCGGCTCTCTTGGTAGGACGGCTGGCATTTTCCCGAGTTCTTTCGGAGCGAAGACTCTACCACTTCTGGTTATTCCTCCAACGCCGGTGATGTTAGTGATGCTGGGCTCGATTTTGGCTAGTGGTTTTCCTTCCACATAGGCCACAGGTTGGTAATTCCATGGTACCCTCTTCGTGCTTTCAAAAGAGAAGGGTGCAGGTACGTGGAATATTATGGGCTGTATGGGCATTGGTAACTCTCTCTTTTGGTAAGGGATTTCGAGAGGTTTTGGGTCGTGAGACTCCAAGGTAGCAATGTCCGTGCCATCCTTTATATAGCCCATTTGGATCCATCCTTGGTCCATTAGCTCTTGAAGACAAATCTTCAACCCTCCGCACTTGTCCGGGTTGATTATGCAGGCTTCACAATTGGCGTGTGTCATACCCCATTTTTTGACTTATATTTTTTATGTGTTTTATCCTTTATTATTTCATTACTTATTATTACTTTTTATCATTTCCTTCTTGTCATAGTATTTTATTTGCATTTTATCATTTACTAGCCTTACTATTGCTATTATTATCATTAATATTATTAGTATTAATATTATTCTATTTTTCATTAATAATATCATTATTATCTATTATTATTGTTAAGGTTTTACTAATTAATAATATTAAGTTTTTTCATCCTTTTTATTATCACCCTTTTCATTCTCATTGCATTTCATTTCATTTACATTTTTATTATTATCATTATTATTACTATTTATTATTATTCATTTTCCACACTTTTATTTTAAATACAAAAAACCAAAAAAAGGGGAGTTCGCAGTGCGAAATCACCTTCGCACTGCGACCTCTGCGAATTTTTCTGCAGAATTTTATATATTGAGTTATCCTTTTTGCTTTCAATTACAATTGTTATTATTAGCATTATTACTATTATTATTGCTATTTTGTGACTGATTTGGTGCAGCAAGGCAAGAATTAATGTGTGACATTAAAGGTAAAAGGAAAGAAGGATTTTCTTCCAACCTATCATGTGATCAAACAAATTGGCTGCCCTTGGTCAGCTCTTGTCCCTCCAAATTGACCCATCACCCAACCTGAGCTTGCCAGCCAGCAACTTGATCCCTTTCCTTCCCTTTTTCCCTACCAAAACCAGTCAAACACAAGTGGTTTTTACTTGCAAAAAGTTGTTTGTGCTGCCCTGTTTTGAGCTGGATTTCTCCTCCCACACACCAGCCCACATGCTCATTTTGCTTCCCCTAACCTCCCTGTACATGGCAGTACACATTTTCATTGCTTGACCTTCCAAGATTGCAAGGATTGATCCCAAGAATCACCCCTTTTGCAGCTGCCCTGTTTTGCAGTTTTTCTCATCATTACCTTCTAGAATTAATGGCATTTGTGGCTGAGATCAGTCAAGATCTTGCCCCATGGCACAAGGCAAAGCAACTTCTATCCATTAGCATTAAATGCAAAGTATTCTAGCCTGAATTTAGCCCAAATCAGCTAGTGTTCTAGGATTTTGTTCATCATTACATGGATTGCATTTTTTGCCTATAAAAGGGAATGCAAGGCACTAGGATCATATACCATCAAGACATTGAAAAACCAGAGTCACACACACAGCCAATACACACGAAATCCACACAAAAAAACCACCACATTGCAGCACCAAGTCAGTTCATACACAAAGCCAAAACCAATTGGAACATTGTTCTTAACCATCAATCAAGCAAGCAAGCCACTTCCAAACTATTGCTAAAGCATTGCTAGGAGTTCTGTAAGTCTCCTTTAATCTTTATTTTGCATTGTGTTTGCTGTTTTCATCCGTTGTTTTGTTCAAATTTGCTTTGTGCACAAAAACCCCTTTTGAAACTCAAAAGGGACCTCAAAGGGGCCAAGCCTTGAAACTGAGTTTCTACCCTCCTTTTTCTTCAATTTTGCAAAGTTTTTTAACCTCCTTTAGGTTCTGAAGCTTGCTTAGAAGCAGTTTCTGAACTTCTGTTCAGAAACAGCTTCTGAGTTTGAAAATTCGCATACTTCGCAGAGCAAAGTATTGCTCGCACTGCGAACACACCAGAACCTGACTTCGCAGAGCCAAGTTCTGGTTGCTCTGCGAAGTATGTGAAACTCAGAACATGAATCAGGCATTTAAATGTCAAATTTTTGGGGTTCCAGCCCTTGATTCAGAACCTAAAGAGGGTTAAAACCATTTTGGTCCAAACCCAATTCATAATCATGCACAACTTTGAAGATTTCACAAGTTCGTGCGACAAATTTTGAGTAACTTGTGAAACAAGTTATGTTCTTTCATATTTTCAAAACCAAGTTTGAGCAACAAGCTAAGTTCGTCTATTTCAAAACAAACTTGAACAACCATATTGTTCATGATTTTCAATCCAAACGCGAACCTAAGCCGAACTTGCTCATCCTTTTTAAACCAAGCTCGAATTGAGCCGAACTTGTGAACTTTCCAATTTTGTGCATGTCTTATGAATTTGTTTCTCATTCAAACTTGAACTACACTCGTTCTTGAGTTTCAATAGCTTAAGTAACGAGCAATGTTCATGATTTTAATAAACTCGAACAACAAACTTGTTCGTGATTCCTTTTTTTTCTAACTTTCCCTTTAAGGCATTTTTTGGTTCCCTTTAAGATTCCTTAGAGTCCCGACAAAACCAAACTTGCATGAAACGGGAATGGCTTGACGTATGTCTCCCCAAACCTCGGTTGCACGAATGCGTGACGTATGTCTCGTCGCTCGGGCAACCGTCATTCCACCCTTGACGCGTCTCGCACGCTCAACCTTCCCTTGGCCCCCTTGTGGCCATTTTTACCCTTTTCTTGGCCCTCGTGGTCAATCCGAACCTTTCGCGCTCTTGCGCGTTTATTTTAACCATTTTTTACGCCTTTGCGCGAATTTATCGCCTCCGCGCGATTGTCGTTTATTTTCAAGCTTTTTACGCCCCTGTGCGTTTGTCTTTTTATTTTTTCAAAACATTCACGCCTTGCGCGAGTTTATCGCCTTAGCGGCCACCTTTCACCATGTTAAAGCTTTGTACGTCTTCGTACGTTTTAAAACCTTTGTCCAAGTCCGAGTGCAAAATCTTTTTATCAAATCATTTACTTTTATGCATTGTCGTCAATGGCCAGTTCGGCAACAACCCGAACAGTTGACATTTACTTTCATCACTTTCTCTTTTTTTTTTTCAAACTTTTTTCGCTCGGACGCGATCAAATCTTTTTTAACTAAAACGAACCAACATACAAACTTTTTCTACCAACGAACTACGTACGCTTTGAATTCTCCGACTACCGGGAGATACGTAGGAGCAAGATCGACATCTTGTCAAGCCCATTAATAAAAAACCTGTTTTTCCCTTTCGTTCGTTTTTATCTCTTTCTTCATTTCGCATTATGTTTTTATATTTTCTTCTATATATGTTTAAACACGCAAGTAAAACATCGAAACATTTTAAGCCTAAGCCGACTAAGAGGTTCCCGTTAAGTACAACGGATGTGAGGGGTGCTAATACCTTCCCCTCGCATAATCGACTTTCGAACCTAAAATCTTTTTCAAAAGGGTAATTTCGAACTTTTTTCCTTTTCTCCCCGAAAAATTAAAAGTTCAGTCGTGATTTAAATTTAGTGATTCAACGCTTCCCAATAGCTTGACATCCGAAATTCGACGCGACAGCGTGCATTTCCTCGAACAAACCAAAACCGGTTAAACGCTCCCTTATGGTTGACAGGGGAGTCTTAACGTTGGCTACCTTCTTGATTGGACCAAAGTCCTCTTGTTCTTCCACCGCATTTACAGAGGGACCCGCATGCCCCGGCAATGGGTTATTTTTTACATTGGGGTTTTCCTCTTTGAAGGATAACAGCTTCTTGTCAATAAGGTCCTGAACCTTGTGTTTGAAAACTCTACAGTTCTCGACATTGTGTCCCACGGTTCCTGCATGGTAATCACATTTACAGAGGGACCCGCATGCCCCGGCAATGGGTTATTTTTTACATTGGGGTTTTCCTCTTTGAAGGATAACAGCTTCTTGTCAATAAGGTCCTGAACCTTGTGTTTGAAAACTCTACAGTTCTCGACATTGTGTCCCACGGTTCCTGCGTGCTAATCACATTTTGCATTTGTGTCGTACCAATGTGGATATGGTGGCAACATTGGTGGTAGTAGTCTTGGCTCGACCATCCCCTTTTGGATTAGATATGACAAGATTTGACCATAAGGCATAGGTACAGGATCAAACTGCCTATTGTTATAATTGTTCCTCGGGCCCGCTTGGTTCCTTGATGGGTACCCGCCTTGTTGTTGCTGCTGTTGATTTTGTTGAGGCAACACTACTGGTTGTCGAGATGGAGTTGCGGGAATTACTTGAGGTGAGTAACGCCCTTGAGCCGTTGCTGCTGCCACATAAGGATAGTGGTAGTGAGGCATTTGATTTGGTGGTGGGCAAGATGGTCCCACTAGAACAGCATTTGTCTCCCCCTCTTTCTTTTTGTGAAAGTTGTTGGGGGGTCTCCTAGCTCCACTTTGAGCTTCTAGAGGGCCTTGGATCTTTCCCCTCTTTACTCCGTCCTCTATTCTTTCACCAACCATGACGAGATCGGAAAAGCCGGAGGATGTGCTTCCAATCATCTTGTCATAATATGGGCCTTGAAGTGTGCCCATAAAGGTGTCAACAAGCTCCCTTTCCAATAATGGTGGTTGTACACGAGAAGCTAGCTCTCTCCACCGTTGAGCGTACTCCTTGAAGGACTCGTTGCTTCTTTGCAGGAGGTTTTGCAATTGCATCCTATTTGGAGCCATGTCCAAATTATATTTGTATTGCTTTAGGAAGGCATCGGCTAGATCCTTCCAAGTTTGGACATGGGTACGCTCAAGCTGCATGTACCAATCCAAGGACGCTCCGCTTAAACTATCTTGAAACACATGCACCATGAGTTTCTCGTTCATTGCGTAAGCTGCCATCTTCCTACAGAACATCCGTAGATGGTTCCGAGGGCATTGTATTCCCTTGTACTTTTCGAAATCCGGTGCTTTGAACTTCGGAGGGATTACCACGTCGGGCACTAGGCACATATCCAAAGCGTTGTGGGTGCCGTATGAACTGAATCCTTCGACAGCTTTCAACCTTTCTTCCATAACTCGATACATTTGGGTGGTATCATTGTCTTGGTGGGTGGTGTCGGGAGCAGACTGTCTTGGCTGATTATTTTCCACATCATGGGAAATCACCTCATGCTGAGTAGTGGAAGTTCCTTGAGGACGACGCTCTTCGTTCCTTACGGGGATTGTGAGCGGTGGTGGAGGTGGTCCATGGCCCTCATTTTCAAATGGTGGGGTATATCCCGGAGGTAAACCGTAAAGAGGCCACTGCACATTGGCCGCATCCATTGCTGGGCGAGGATTACTCTCTCGTGCCGATAGAGCTTGCATTAACTCTAGCATCTGATCCATCTTCCCCTTCATTCCATCAACCTCATCTCTCAAAGCCGCTTGAGTTTGTTCCAAATTGTCCATGATCCTTTGTTTGTTAGCTCGTGCTCCGTACGAGTGTTGGAGATCTGGTTCTTGGACCGAGGGCTTTCGGGGTTTTCGGGCTATGATTGCTTTGACCTGTTTTTAGGGAAATGAATGAGTTTTTTTTTGAAAAAATGCATGAAGATGCATGTGGATGTATGTATGCGATGAGTATGCAAAATATGCGTTTTTTTTATTTTGCTTTATGGAGGAATTTAAAGGTGCACAATTAATATTAGCAATTCGAAATATTAAAGACCGGGAAATTGATTATGCTCCAAAATATATTTGATTAGATAACATTTGTTTACAAAGTGTAACTAATGCTATTACAAATCAAATAGCCGCTCGCTTCTCGGCTTTGCTCATCTCTTCCCTATAGAATTCTATGGTGTCTTTGCAGAACTTCATAAACTTCTGGATCTCCATAGGGATGACAAAGTAGGGCATGATCATCTCGGCCTCCGCTAACCTTTTTGGAAGTTGGGTGATTACCAAATTCGAGAATGCAACCAATTTAGTGAAATCCTCACTTAACCGGGTGGCATCATGCCATACACACTCAATCACTTCCTTGCGCTGGTCTAGCTTGACTCTTGCACTTCTAATTTCATCATGTAGTTGTGCAATATGGTCCCCGTGAGCTCTTGCAATCTTGTCGAAGTATTCTTCGAATTTCTTGATGTCCTCTTCGAGACGATTGCACTTTAGCCTCCCTTGATGAGAAAGGCTCTCATGTCTTTGCCGCTGGACGCGTTCGGCTTGAAGCTGCTCTTTGTAGTCTTTAACTACTTCTTGGAGCTGTTGATTTTTCTCTTGAAATTTCAACCTCCATTTCCGTTGAGCTTCGGTGGCTAGTTCGCCAAACTTCTTGAGTTCTTGGTTGGAATGTAAGATTCTTTCCAACTCTTCGTCCTTGGCCACAAGGTTGGCATCCGCACTAACCAAGCCGCCGCCTATCCAATCTCTTTTCCCTTCGGAAATTCTTAGCCGTTTTTGGCATACTTGGAGAGAATTTGTCACTTCATCACGATCTCTCTTCGTCCTAGTGATTTCTCCTAAAGCTTGGAGGTGCTTCAATTCTAAGTCTCCGTGTTTTGGAGTTCTTGAATTTTAGCTTTGAGTTCCTCCACTTCTTTGTTGGGAATGGTTGCAATAGGTTTAGGTGTAGGAGGTTTTGGAGGGCTTATGACCACAAAGGGTAACTTGATTGCTTTGACCCTCTCCTTCACCCATTGAGTATAAAGGGGTTTGTCGACACAGTTTCTCTTGCCGACCCTTCCTTTGTGCACTTGGCTCCATGCTCCCCGGATTCTCTCTAGCAATGCCGAATCTTGATCGCCTTCCCTTAAGAAGAAAGCTTCCAACAAAAGGTCATTAGGTTTATCTTCCATTGAAAAACCTAGTTGTCGGAGAGAGAGGATCGGATTGTAGTTAATACATCCCTTAGTACCAATGAGGGGTACATTAGGGAAGTCCCCGCAACTGAGGATGATTTCCGGGTCCTCTAAATTTGGTGAAAACCAATGGATGTCCTTCTCAGCGAGGGTTGTCATCCGTTGCGACCATTTGAGCTTGGCCCGGTTTTCCACAAAGTCTCGGTTTCTTGGCATGTGGGACATCATCCAAATTTGCACCACAGGAGTGCAACAAGAAATTTTGCGTCCCCTCGCTTGTTCATGCCTAGAGTAGAGGGTATGATAAAAATCCGCCAAAATTGTGGGAACCGGATTTTTAGTCATAAATACCTCTAAAGCCGGAAAGTCTATGAAATCGTCCATGTTGGGGAATAAGACAATTCCGTAGACTAAGAGGGCTAAGATGGTGTTGAATGCCCTTCCCTCTTTGTTGGCTAACATTTCCCGAGCTTTGGCTTCCAAAAACTTTCTTGCGAATCCCTTAAGGTTTCCTCTAACTTCTAAGTTAGATGCCACTTCTTGGGTGTCAAGCTATAAGGATTCGGCGATAGCTTCTAATGTGGGGTCCTTTCCCGGACCGAGATAGAGTTCATGACCCTTCATGCTACAACCCAAAATCTTCTCAAACTCTTCCAAAGTCGGCGCTAGTTGGAAGTCTTGAAATGTGAAGCACCGTAGAGGTGGGTCGAAGAATTGCGCCAAAGTGGTTAAGGCCGTTGAATCTATTCTCACGGGTAGGAGATCAAGGATTAGCCCATAGCTTGCCTCGAAAATATTCTTGTTGACCGAAGAGAGCCTCTTACTTAGAGCTAACAAACTTTCCACCCTAGGAGCTTTAATCTTGAAGGCGAGCGTATTTTTGTTCCCGGAATCCATATTTCTTTTTGCTAAAATTTGGTTGTTCTTTTTAAATTCCTATAAAGCAAAATGATGTGAAAATTACTTTCATGAATGCAAATGATATGCAAGGGTATGGTTTATGAAGGTTCGGAACTTCCCCCCGTCCTCACATGTAGGCTCTAAAAGGTGAAATTTCCTAAGAAGAGGTCCTTAGAGTCATAGATCTCACATGGAATTAGGGTTGTCTATGAACATACGTCGACATGACTTCAATTAATTCCACGTGAAAATCTCCTCTAAGCGGGGTTGGGCATCCTACCTCACGGACATACGTCAACGCGGGCTTCCGCACACAACCTCCTTCTAACTTAGTTTTATTCTCAAGCTCGGGTAGAGAGCCTCACACGTCCGGCATTAACCCGAACAATGTGGAGTAACATCACTCAAGTAACCCCCGCATTTGATATATATATGATATGAATATAAAGCAAAATAAAGCAATTATAAACATAAAGCATAGATATGACATGGATGAATAAAATAAAAGCATGGTGCGCAAATAAAATAAAAACAATTGGCTTAAAAGCCAAATAGATTAGGCTTGACTCGCTAGTGGGAAAAGTGTCCCCAGTGAAGTCGCCAACTGTGCGCACCTCGTTTAAAAAAACGCGCAATCCTCCGAGGACGTCCGCGAACGCTCGGAGGGCCTTGTGAAGTCGCCACCAAAGTTTTTGTGTAAAGGGAACGTTGATAAACCCTTAAGTTTTTTTTTTGAAGGGAAACGATAATAAAACCCTTGACGATGAGGAAAAGGACTGGTCATCGCAACCATTGTCGGGTTCGGGAGTCGATTATGCAAGGGGAAGGTATTAGCACCCCTCACGTCCGTTGTACTCAACGGGAACCTTCTATTTGGCTAAAGCTTAAATTGTTTTTAAATGTTTTGCGCGCATGCTTATCTATGTCAAAAGAAAATATACTAAAAAGGGGGAAAAGAGATACAAATAAACGAAATGAAAAAAAGTTTTTTATTATTGCGCTTGACAAGATGTCGATCTTGCTCCTACGTATCTCCCGGTAGTCGGAGAATTCAAAGCGTACGTAGTTCTTTGGTAGAAAAACGTACATATGTTGGTTAATTTTAAATGGACGATGTTTTAACCGAATTCTTGCGATTAAAACGTAACTTGTATGCTCGCGCATGGGAGACTTATTAAGCGTATAGCTTGTATGCTCGCGCATGGGGAGACTTATTAAGCGTTTGTTTACGAATCGCGCTAGAATGTTAAAAGGCATGTCCGTTGGGTAAGAGGGTTCGATTTGGTCGCTATGGGACCAAAAGAGGTACAATGGACTCAAACGAGTCGATCATTGACCGAGGTGACTCAAACGAGTCGGGGGATTGAATCTAATGGCCACGGGGGACCAAAAGGTTCGGATTGACCACAAGGGGCCAAGATTTGGTTTGGTATGGTCGGATACGTTTTAAAAAGGAATGACGATTGTCCGAACGACGAGACATACGTCACGCATTCGTACAATCGGGGCAATGGAGAGACATACGTCACACCATCCCTTTTTCATTCAAGTTTTTTGGTTGAATTTCTTAGAAATCCCAAAGTTTATCAAAACATTTGGTTTGAAAACCCAAAATGAAAAGATTTTAGCAATTTTGCTAGAAAACGCACAAGTTCGGCTCGTTTTGCGAACGGTTTTGAAAAGCGAACAAATTCGGCGTATGTTCACGTTTTGAGTTTTGAAAATCATGAACAATGTTTATTGTTCAAGTTTTAATTGAAATGATGAACATAGCTTATTGGCTCAAGTTGTTTTGAAGGTTTGGGGACATAACTTGTTTTGCAAGTTACCCAAAAAAGTGTTACCCGAACTTGCGAATTTTCCAATATTATGCAAAATCCTTGACATGGTTTGGATAAAATGAGTTTTAAACCTCCTAGGTTCTGAGCTCTTGGGCTAGAACCTCAAAAATTGGCCATTTGGGCACCTAAACTCAGATTCTGAGTTCTGTCATGGTCGCTCTGCGACCATGACTTCGCACTGCGAACAATGCGAATTTTTGAGTTTAGAAGCTGTTTCTGAACTTTTGTTCAGAAACAACTTCTGAACACACTCAGGACCTTTTAGGTGAGTGAAAAGCTTTGAGTTTTTACAATGAAAAGAGCTGGACAAACCAGTTTTGATGTTTTGAAAACCTTGGGATTTCTTTTGAAATTCAAAAGGGGTTTTTAGAACAAAAGGGTTTTGGACCAAAATTGCTATGCAAGCACAAATGAAAATGCAAAACAAAGGCTTAGAAACTTACAAAGATCCTTAGCAAAGCTCCAGCTGCAATGGATTTGAATTGGTTGAAGGTTCTTGCAAAGGTTTTTGGATATTGGATGAACTTTGAATTTGGTAAGGCTTTGTATTTGATTGGTTTTTTCTGGTTGTTTGAGTAGTGTTTCTTTGTGTGTAAATGCTCTTTGAATGCTGTATTTCTCTGCTTAATTCATGCTTCTAATGTGCTGCATTGCATCTTACCTTGCATCTCTATTTATAGGCCAAAATGCAATCTCAAGTAATGATGAAAATCCATAGGACCTAGCTGATTTGTGGGCTAAATTCAGGCTATTTGGCTTTGCATTTAATGCTAATGGATAGAGGCAACTCTGCCTTGTGCCAAGGGTTAAGTCTTTGACTGATTTCAGCCACAAAATCAAAGGTCTTTGGATAGAAATGATGATGAACATGGCTGGATTGCAATTGGCCAAGCTTGGGGATCAATCCTTGCAATCTCAATGGTTGATCAATAAAAACGTGCACTGTGATGTGCAGAGATTGGGGGATGCAAAAGGCTACATATGGCTGGTGTGAGGGGTGAAAAGTTGCTGCAAAAACAGGGTAGGCACTCATGACTTTTTCAAGTGAAAAATCCAGCTGGGTTTGACTGGTTTTGGGGAGCAAGCAGGAAGAAAGACTTCAAGCAGGTGGCTGGCAACCTTGGGGTGGTTAACAGGTCACTTGGGAGGGACAAGAGCTGCCCAAGGGCAAGCCCACTTGCTTGTCACATGCTAGGTTGGAAGAAAAAGCTTCCTACCTTGGCATTAATGGCAAGTCTCTCATTTCTGGTTTTGCTTGGCCCAATTAGCCATGAATGCTGATTAAAATAAATATGCAAATGATGTGCAACAAATTCTGGAATTAAATCAAAGAAACTAAAAATCTGCAGAAAAATCGCAGACTTCGCAGTGCGAAGTGAGCTTCGCAGTGCGAAGTCATCATTTTTGAAATGTTGACTTTTTGTTGACTTTGGTTGACTTTGACTTTTTCTTTGATTTTTTTTTGATTTTATTGTTTTTTAAAAGGCTTAGGACAAAATTGGGGTACTACACATACCAAACCAATTCTTGGCCCCTTGTGGTCAATCCGAACCTTTTGGTCCCCCGTGGCCACTAGATTCAATCCCTCGACTCATTTGAGTCACTCCGGTCAATGTTCGACTCGATCGAGTCCATTGTACCCGTTCTTGATCCCGTTGGATCAATCGAACCTTTCCCCGACTCATTGGAGTCACACCGGTCAATGATCGACTCGATTGAGTCCATTGCACCATTTTGGGTCCCAAAGCGACCAATTCGAGCCCTTTTACCCAACGGACATGTTTTACCTATTCTAAGCGCGATTCGTAAACAAACGCTTAAGCTCCCATGCGCGAGCATACAAGCTATACGCTTAAGTCTCCCATACGCGAGCATACAAGCTACATTTAATCGCAAGAATTCGGTCAAAACATCGTTCATTTAAAAATAACCAACATATGTACGTTTTTCTACCAAAGAACTACGTACGCTTTGAATTCTCCGACTACCGGGAGATACGTAGGAGCAGGATCGACATCTTGTCAAGCGCAATAATAAAAAACTTTCTTTTTCCCTTTCGTTTGTTTTTATCTCTTTTTCCCCCTTTTATTATATTTTCTTTTGACATAGATAAGCATGCGCGCAAAACATTTAAAAACATTTTAAGCTTTAGCCAAATAGAAGGTTCCCGTTGAGTACAACGGACGTGAGGGGTGCTAATACCTTCCCCTTGCGTAATCGACTCCCGGACCCGACAATGGTTACGATGACCAATCCTTTTCCTCATCGTCAAAGGGTTTTATTATCGTTTCCCTTCAAACAAAAAACTTAAGGGTTTATCAACGTTCCCTTTACACAAAAACTTTGGTGGCGACTTCACAAAGGCCTCCCGAGCGTTCGCACGCGTCTCGGGAGATTGCGCGTTTTTAACGAGAGCGCACAGCTGGCGACTCCGCTGGGGACACTTTTCCCACTAGCGAGTCAAGCCTATCCTATTTGGCTTTTAAGCTAATTGTTTTTATTTTATTTACGCGCATGCTTTTATTTTATTCATTTATGTCATTCGCATGCTTTATGTTTATAAATGCTTTATTTTGCTTTATATTCATATCATATATATCAAATGCGGGGGTTACTTGAGCGATGTTACTCCACATTGTTCGGGTTAATGCCGGACGTGTGAGGCTCTCTACCCGAGCTTGAGAAAAAAACTAAGTTAGAATGGTGGTTGTGAGCGGAAGCCCGCGTTGACGTATGTCCGTGAGGTAGGATGCCCAACCCCGCTTAGAGGAGATTTTCACGTGGAATTAATTGAAGTCATGTCGACGTATGTCCATAGACAACCCTAATTCCATGTGAGATCTATGACTCTAGGGACCTCTTCTTAGGAAATTTCACCTTTACAGCCTACACGTGAGGATTGGGGGGAAGTTCCGAACCTTCATAAACCATACCCTTGCATATCATTTGCATTCATGAAAGTAATTTTCGCATCATTTTGCTTTATAGGAATTTAAAAAGAACAACCAAATATTAGCAAAAAGAAATATGGATTCCGGGAATGAAAATACACTCGCCATCAAGATTAAAGCTCCTAAGGTGGAAAGTTTGTTAGCTCTAAGTAAAAGGCTCTCTTCGGTCAACAAGAGTATTTTGAAGCAAGCTATGGGTTAATCCTTGATCTCCTACCCGTGAGGATAGATTCAACGGCCTTAACCACTTTGGCGCAATTCTTCGACCCACCTCTACGGTGCATTACATTCCAAGACTTCCAACTAGCGCCGACTTTGGAAGAATTTGAGAGAATTTTGGGTTGTAGCATGAAGAACCATGAACTCTATCTCGGTCCGGGAAAAGACCCCACATTAGAGGCCATCGCCGAATCCTTATACCTTGATATCCAAGAAGTAGCATCTAACTTGGAAATTAGAGGAAACCTTAAGGGATTCACAAGAAAGTTCTTGGAGGTCAAAGCTCGGGAGTCGTTAGCCAACAAAGAGGGAAGAGCATTCAACGCCATCCTAGCCCTCTTAGTCTACGGAATTGTCTTATTCCCCAACATGGACGATTTCATAGACTTTCTGGCTTTAGAGGTATTCATGACTAAAATCCGGTTCCCACAATTTTGGCGGATTTTTATCATACCCTCTACTCTAGGCATGAACAAGCAAGGGGACGCAAAATTTCTTGTTGTACTCCTGTGGTGCAAATTTGGATGATGTCCCACATGCCAAGAAACCGAGACTTTGTGGAAAACCGGGCCAAGCTCAAATGGTCACAACGGATGACGACCCTTGCCGAGAAGGACATCCATTGGTTTTCTCCAAATTTAGAGGACCCGGAAATCATCCTCAGTTGCGGGGACTTCCCTAACGTACCCCTCATTGGTACTAAGGGATGTATTAACTACCATCCGGTCCTCTCTCTCCGACAACTAGGTTTTTCAATGGAAGACAAACCCAATGATCTTTTGTTGGAAGCTTTCTTCTTAAGGGAAGGCGATCAAGACCCGGCATTGCTAGAGAGAATCCGGGGAGCATGGAACCAAGTGCGCAAAGGAAGGGTTGGCAAGAGGAATTGCGTCGCCAAACCTCTTTATACTCAGTGGGTGAAGGTGAAGGTTAAAGCAATCAAGTTACCCTTTGTGGTCATATGCCCTCCAAAACCTCCTACACCTAAACCTATTGCAACTATTCCCAACAAAGAAGCGGAGGAACTCAAAGCTAAAATTCAAGAACTCCAAAACAAAAACGGAGACTTAGAATTAAAGCACCTCCAAGCTTTAGGAGAAATCACTAGGACGAAGAGAGATCGAGATGAAGTGACAAATTCTCTCCTAGTGTGCCAAAAGCGGCTAAAAATCTCCGAAGGGAAGAGAGATTGGATAGGAGGCGGCTTGGTTAGTGCGGATGCCAACCTTGTGGCCAAAGACGAAGAGTTGGAAAGAATCTTGCATTCCAACCAAGAGCTCAAGAAGTTCGGCGAACTAGCCATCGAAGCTCAACGGAAATGGAGGTTGAAATTTCAAGAGAAAAATCAACAGCTCCAAGAAGTAGTTAAAGACTACAAAGAGCAGCTCCAAGCCGAACGCGTCCAACGGCAAAGACATGAGAGCCTTTCTCATCAAGGGAGGCTAAACTGCAATCGTCTCGAAGCGGACATCAAGAAATTCGAAGAATACTTCGACAAGATTGCAAGAGCTCACGGGGACCATATTACCCAACTACATGATGAAATTAGAAGTGCAAGAGTCAAGCTAGACCAGCGCAAGAAAGTAATTGAGATTGTATGGCAAGACGCCACCCGATTAAGTGAGGATTTCACTAAATTGGTTGCATTCTCGAACTTGGTAATCACCCAACTTCCAAAGAAAGTAGCGAAGGCCGAAATGGTCATGCCTTACTTTGTCATCCCTACGGAGATCCAGAAGTTTATGAAGTTCTGCAAGGACACCATAGATTTCTATAGGGAGGAAATGGACAAAGCCGAGAAGCGAGCAGCTATTTGATCTGTAATAGCATTAGTTACACTTTGTAAACAAATGTTATCTAATCAAATATTATTTTGAAGCATTATCAATTTCCCGGTCTTTAATATTTCAAATTGCTAATATTAATTGTGCACCTTTAAATTTCCTCATAAAGCAAAATAAAAAAAAAAGCATGTTTTTTGCATACTCATCGCATACATACATTCACATGCATCTTCATGCATTTTTCAAAAAAAAAAAAAAACTCATTCATTTCCCTAAAAACAGTTCAAAGCAATCATAGCCCGAAAACCCCGAAAGCCCTCGGTCCAAGAACCAGATCTCCAACACTCGTACGGAACACGAGCCAACAAACAAAGGATCATGGACAATTTGGAACAAACTCAAGCGGCTTTGAGAGAAGTGGTTGATGAAATGAAGGGGAAGTTGGATCAGATGCTAGAGTTAATGCAAACTTTATCGGCCCGAGAGAGTAACCCTCGCCCAACAACGGATGCAGCCAATGTGCAATGGCCTCTTTATGGTTTACCTCCAGGATATACCCCACCATTTGAAAATGAGGGCCATGGACCACCTCCACCACCGCTCACAATCCCTGTAAGGAACGAAGAGCGTCGTCCTCAAGGAACTTCCACTACTCAGCATGAGGTCATTTCTCATAATGTGGAAAATAATCAGCCAAGACATTCTGCTCCCGACACCACCCACGAAGACAACGATACCACCCAAATGTATCGAGTTTTGGAAGAAAGGTTGAAAGCTGTCGAAGGATTCAGTTCATACGGCGCCCACAATGCTTTGGACATGTGCCTAGTGCCCGACGTGGTAATCCCTCCGAAGTTCAAAGCACCGGATTTCAAAAAGTACAAGGGAATTCAATGCCCTCAGAACCATCTACGGATGTTCCGTAGAAAGATGGCAGCTTACGCAACGAACGAGAAACTCATGGTACATGTGTTTCAAGATAGTTTAAGCGGAGCGTCATTGGATTGGTACATGCAACTTGAGCGTACCCACGTCCAAACTTGGAAGGATCTAGCCGATGCTTTCCTAAAGCAATACAAATACAATTTGGACATGGCTCCAAATAGGATGCAACTGCAAAACCTCCTGCAAAGAAGCAACGAGTCCTTCAAGGAGTACGTTCAACGGTGGAGAGAACTAGCTTCTCGTGTACAACCACCATTGTTGGAAAGGGAGCTTGTCGACACCTTTATGGGCACACTTCAAGGCCCATATTATGACAAAATGATTGGAAGCACATCTTCCGCCTTTTCCGATCTAGTCATGATTGGTGAAAGAATAGAGGACGGACCATCTTGCCCACCATCAAATCAAATGCCTCGCTACCACTATCCTTATGTGGCAGCAACAACGGCTCAAGGGCATTACTCACCTCAAGTAATTCCCACAACTCCACCACGACAACCAGCAGTGTTGCCTCAACAAAATCAGCAGCAACAACAAGGCGGGTACCCACCAAGAAACCAAATGGGCCCGAGGAACAACTACAACAATAGGCAGTTTGATCCCGTACCCATGCCATACGGTCAGATTTTGCCGTATTTAATTCAAAAGGGCATGGTCGAGATAAAACCACTACCAGCTTTGGTGCCACCATACCATGCGGGATCCCCGGGGCACAATATTGAAGGATGTAAAGCACTCAAATACAAAGTCCAGAGTCTCATTGACATGAAGCTGTTATCCTTCAAAGAGGAGAACCCCAATGTAAAAAATAACCCATTGTCGGGGCATGCGGGTCCCTCTGTAAATGCGGTGGAAGAACAAGAGGACTTTGGTCCAATCAAGAAGGTAGCCGATGTTAAGACTCCCCTGTCAATCATAAGGGAGCGTTTAACCGGTTTTGGTTTGTTCGAGGAGATGCACGCCAACTGTGAAGCCTGCAAAATCAACCCGGACAAGTGCGGAAAGTTGAAGAGTTGTCTTCAAGAGCTAATGGACCAAGGTTGGATCCAAATGGGCTATATAAAGGATAGCGCGGACGTTGCTACCTTGGAGTCTCACGACCCAAAACCTCTCGAGATACCATACCAAAGGAGAGAGGTACCAATGCCTATGCAGCCCATAACATTCCACGTACCTACACCCTTCTCTTTTGAAAGCACGAAGAAGGTACCATGGAATTACCAACCTATGGCCTATGTGGAAGGAAAACCACTAGCAAAAATTGAACCCAGCATCACTAACATTACCGGTGTTGGAGGAATAACCAGAAGTGGTAGAGTCTTCGCTCCGAAAGAACTCGGGAAGACGCCAGCCGTACTACCAAGAGAGCCGCTCAAAGAAAAGAGCGTGGAGGAGAATGAGAACCAAGCGGGACCCTCTCAAAAAGCAGCCCCACAAAAAGAGGCCGAAGAGTTCCTAAGAATAATCCAAAAGAGCGAGTATAAAATCGTTGACCAGCTAGGTCAAACTCCCTCCAAGATCTCCATGCTATCCCTACTACTAAGCTCGGAAGCACACCGAGAAGCATTGCTGCGGATCCTCAGTGAGGGACATGTCACCAAGGACATTCCTGTGGACCAATTCGACGGGATAGTCGGAAATATTACCTCGAGTAGGTACTTGGGTTTCAACGGCGATGAGCTACCCGACGAGGGGCATATTCACAACCGCGCCTTGCATATCTCCGTAAAATGCATGGACCACATCCTCTCTCGAGTGTTAGTGGACACGGGGTCATCATTGAATGTCATGCCCAAGACTACCCTCCTAAAGCTATCTTGTGAAGGGACAGTAATGAAGCCCAGCGCTTTGGTCGTAAAAGCTTTCGATGGGTCAAGAAGAGCCGTCGTAGGGGAGATCGACTTACCAGTCCAAATCGGGCCTAAGGTTTTCTCCATAACCTTCCAAGTCATGGATATTAATCCAACTTACAGTTGTCTTCTCGGACGACCATGGATTCATGCGGTCGGAGCCATCACCTCTACCCTACACCAGAAACTTAAGTTCATCATTGATAACCAAATGATTGTAGTTTCCGGGCAAGAGGACATGATGGTAAGCCATCTCTCGTCATTCCGTTATATAGAAACGGACGAAGAAGCTGTAGATGTTCCCTTCCAGTCTTTGGAGGTGGCGAATGACGTGACTTTGAGCTCAAAGCCCAAGAAAGAGGCTAGGACAGCCATGTCATCATGGAGGGTAATAAGAGAGGCCCTAGAAGAAAGCCGACCTACCGGATGGGGCAAATTAGTGGACATACCGGAGAAGAAAAATCGCTTCGGGTTGGGATATCATCCATCAGCCGAAAATTCCTCAAAGCCTCCAAAGCAAGGGATCCTCCCCATTTTGGAAACATTCATCAGCGCGGGATTTATCAATGAAGATCAAGTGGCTCTGCTTGAAGACATGGATGAAGACGTGCCTGATTTGGTGTACCGTTGTGCTTCGGATGAAGCTTTGAACAATTGGAGGGCTATCGCAATTCCCGAGATCATTAACAAGATCAAGTAATAAACCATGTTTGTTTTTACTTTTTTTAAAAAAAAAAAATCATTTAGCTCTGCCCAAGGCAAATGATTAGTCGTGTGGGGCCCCCATGTTTAAAAGTTATTTTCAATCATGAATAAAATCACTCTTTTATGTTCATTTGAGTCTTTTTCTTTTTTGCATTTGTTTTAAAAAAATTTTTTTACAAAAAGCCTAAAAAAAATCATACTCATGCAGATCTACAAATCCACCCTCCAAAAACAACACTGCCTTAATCCCTTATGACTTCGATTTCCCAATTAATCAAACGGAAGATGATGAAGAGGACGATTATGAACCGCCTGAAGAATTGTCCAGACTTGCAAATCAAGGGGATAGGGTAATACAACCTCACCAAGAATCAGTTGAAAAGGTCAACTTGGGGACCGAAGAGGATAAGAAAGAGGTCAAGATAGGAGCCTCCCTGCATGAAGATGTGAAAGGAAAGTTGATTAAGCTTCTACAAGAGTACGTGGACGTATTCGCTTGGTCGTATCAAGACATGCCAGGTTTAGACCTTAACATCGTCGTACATAAACTGCCGCTTAAGCCAGAATGCCCACCAGTGAAGCAGAAATTGAGAAGAACTCGACCCGATATGGCTCTCAAGATCAGAGAGGAGGTCAAAAAGCAATTCGATGCCGGCTTTTTAGCCGTAACCAAGTATCCAACATGGGTTGCCAACATCGTGCCAGTTCCAAAGAAGGATGGCAAAGTTATAATGTGTGTGGATTATCAGGACTTGAATAGAGCAAGCCCAAAGGATGATTTCCCGCTACCACATATCGACATATTGGTGAACAACACAGCCCAATTCTCAGTCTTCTCCTTTATGGACTGCTTCTCGGGATATAACCAAATCAAGATGGCTTCAGAAGACATGGAGAAAACCACATTTATCACCCCGTGGGGGACTTTCTGCTATAAGGTAATGCCTTTCGGATTAACAAATGTCAGGGCAACATACCAAAGAGCAATGGTAACTCTTTTCCATGACATGATCCATAAGGAAATTGAGGTTTATGTCGATGACATGATTGCCAAATCCCAAACGGAGGAGGATCATCTAGTCCATCTACAAAAGCTTTTCGAACGCCTAAGAAAGTTCAAGCTGCGCTTAAATCCTAACAAGTGCACATTTGGCGTTAGATCCGGAAAGTTATTGGGTTTCATCGTCAGCGAAAGGGGTATCGAAGTGGATCCCGACAAGGTAAAGGCTATCCAAGAAATGCCAGCACCAAATACCGAGAAAGAGGTCCGGGGTTTCTTAGGGAGATTGAACTACATCGCTAGGTTCATCTCACACATGACAGCTACCTGCGAACCAATCTTCAAACTGCTAAGGAAAAACCAAGCCGTTCATTGGAATGAGAATTGCCAAGAGGCGTTTGACAAGATCAAACAATACCTGCAAGAACCACCAATTTTAATACCTCCGGTTCCGGGTAAACCCCTCATCTTATACCTAACCGTACTTGAAGGATCAATGGGTTGTGTGTTAGGACAACAAGATGAAACGGGAAGAAAAGAGCACGCAATCTACTACCTAAGCAAGAAGTTTACCGACTGTGAAACAAGGTATACTTCACTTGAAAAGACTTGCTGCGCTATAGCATGGGCTGCTCGACGCCTAAGGCAATACATGTTGACCCATACAACTTGGTTGATATCGAAGATGGATCCCATCAAGTACCTCTTCGAAAAGCCTGCCCTCACAGGGAAGATAGCCTGTTGGCAAATGCTGCTGTCTGAGTACGACATCCAATACGTTGCTCAAAAAGCCATCAAAGGGAATGTTTTATCCGAGCACCTTGCTCACCAACCATTGGAGGATTATCAACCCATACAGTTTGACTTCCCGGATGAAGATGTTGTAGCTTTGAATGACGAAAAGGTCACAAGCGATGATGAAGGGCCAGAACCGAGAGCTCAATGGAAGCTCGCTTTCGACGGCGCCTCAAATGCCATGGGGCACGGGATCAGAGCAGTTTTAATCTCCCCAAGAAATGGATATCAACCCTTCACAGCAAGGTTATGCTTTGACTACACCAATAACATGGCAGAATATGAAGCATGTATCCTAGGCCTTGAAGCAGCAATTGATCTAAGGATCAAAACCCTTGAAGTATACGGTGACTCAGCTTTAGTCATCTATCAAGTCAAAGGAGAATGGGAAACAAAACATCCCAATTTAATTCCCTACCGAGCCCGGGTTGTAGAGTTGATTGAGCATTTTGATGAAATCAACTTCCATCACATACCTCGAGAAGAAAATCATGTGGCGGATGCTTTGGCTACATTATCATCAACGTACCAAGTAAATTTCCACAATGAAGCGCCAATCATAAGGATGGATCGTAGAGACAAACCAGTTGTATGTGCATCAGTCGAAGAAGGACTTGACAACAAACCCTGGTTCTACGACATCAAGCGGTACCTCGAAGAGCAAGAGTATCCAGAAAATGTCTCACAAACCGACAAGAGAAGCCTCAGGAGATTGGCATCCCAGTTCTTCCTCAGCGGAAATACCCTCTACAAAAGAAACTATGACATGGTCCTGCTCAGATGTGTGGATAAACATGAAGCGGACATGCTCATCAAAGAAATCCACGAGGGATCTTTTGGAACCCATGCCAATGGGCATGCAATGGCAAAGAAAATCCTAAGGGCGGGCTATTATTGGCTAACCATGGAAGCTGACTGTTTCCGTTATGCCAAAACGTGTCATAAGTGCCAAATTTATGCCAACAAGGTGCATGTACCACCAACTCCCTTGAACGTCATGACTTCACCTTGGCCATTCTCTATGTGGGGCGTAGACATGATTGGAATGATCGAGCCCAAAGCGTCAAATGGACATCGCTTCATCCTCGTTGCCATCGACTACTTCACCAAATGGGTAGAAGCAGCTTCGTATGCAAACGTAACCAAACAAGTGGTAGCCCGTTTCATCAAGAAGGAAATCATTTGCCGATACGGCACTCCCCACAAAATCATCACCGATAATGGGGCAAACCTAAACAACAAAACAATGAAGGAGTTGTGCAAAGACTTCAAGATTGAGCACCATAATTCCTCACCTTACCGACCAAAGATGAACGGTGCGGTAGAAGCAGCCAATAAGAACATAAAGAGAATCGTCCAAAAGATGGTGAAAACATATAAGGATTGGCACGAGATGCCTCCCGTTGCGCTACATGGCTACAGAACAGCCATTCGCACTTCAACTGGGGCAACCCCTTTCTCCTTAGTATACGGTATGGAAGCAGTGCTTCCCGTAGAGGTTGAAATCCCCTCGTTAAGGGTCTTAATGGAAACCAAGCTAGAAGAAGCTGAATGGGTCCAAACAAGGTTCGACCAACTGAATCTCATAGAGGAAAAGCGTCTGACGGCGATATGTCACGGACAACTCTATCAAAGGAGACTCAAGAGGGCATTCGACAACAAGGTCCGTCCTCGAGAATTCAAAGAAGGAGACCTAGTGCTCAAGAAGATATTACCTATCCACAAAGATCCCCGAGGGAAATGGACTCCCAGCTATGATGGACCGTACGTGGTAAAGAAAGCCTTCTCTGGCGGAGCCTTGATCATCACCACTATGGACGGAGAAGAATTCCCGCTCTCAACAAATTCTGATGCAGTCAAGAAGTATTATGCCTAAAAAAAAAGAAAAGAAAAAGAAAAGCTCGCTAAATCGAAAACCTGAAAAGGCGGTTTAGGCAATAGAGACCGTCCTGGTAGATCGAAAACCTGAAAAGGCGGTCTAGGCAAAAATTAGGAGACATCAAAAAAGGAAATACACCCCGGTGGACTGAAAACTCGAAAGAGCAGCCCAGGCAAAAGTTAGGGGGTTAACAAAAAAAAGGGCAATGACTGCAACATCCAAGCTTCGGACAAGATTCAAGAGGAGAAGAATCGGTCTCGTCATCATCTTCCAAAGAATTTCGAAGTCATAAGGAAAATAGCATGTGTTGTGCCAAAACCAACAAATTTCTTTTTGCTTTTTTCTTGTCTTTCTCTACTTTTTCCTCAGAGAAGTAATCACTCCTCACTTCATGTATTTCTTACCCATGCAAGAAGTCAAATCTGCATTGAATAAAATTCCTTTTATTATTTTGTGTTCTCATTAGCGCATAAAATTCTGTTTTATTCATGATAAAAATGCATTAAAACATGGGAAATAAACAAAAGAAACTTCTTCCAAAAAAAAAACAAACAAACGTTGTTTTATTTGAATTTTCGTAAATGTCAAAAGAATTGCGGTAATTCTCCCCAAGATTGCACCAAAAGACTCATTGCTTTTCAGCAAAGGTAAGTGCATAGCTCACGTCACGTGGAGCGCAAAAACCCCACGGGAGGAACAGAATTCCCCAGTCAAAACACCCCAAACATCTCTTCCATCAAACAAGGCTGGATATCGATCATGCTTCCAAAATGATCCTTATATCCCCATGAAGCCCAAGTCTTATTGACATTCCCCAGGAAGTCTCAACCCCAAAAAAAGAGGGAAACCCAATCATCATACATGCATATCATCCATAATTCATACATGCATCATATCCAACGCATTCATACATGCATAAATCAATCATAATACATGCATCTCATAATCATGTCATGCATTCCCCACGAGGATTCTCCAGTGAGTATCACATATTCACCAACATCCATTAATCATCCCTAGTGTTCCCCAGTGGGCCCATTCCAGAGCTTCCCCAGTAAGTTCTCCTAGAATAACCCCGGCGGTTTCCTTCCCAAACTTATCACATCCCCATATGACCTACTCACGGCCATTAGGATGCCCCAGCTGAGTTTTCCAAAACGAAATTCAGATTGAGTCTACCTCATATCATACCACATTGCATAACATATTGCATAAAACAACATGAAGCATGTCATGCATCATACAATCATGTTTCCCTTTTCAACAATCTAAGTACTAGCCATGCCTAGAGACGATTACACTATCCCTACAGTGGTAGGTCCTATTTCCCCAGTTAAGTCTAAGCACCTATTCAGGCGACGACTTATTCAGATCCAAGCACCTAATTAGGTGATGATCATTCTAGATTAAGGCCACCTGTTTAGGTGACGATCCTTTATCTTTCCAGATTTAGGCCACCTGTTTAGGTGACGATCCTTTATTTTTCCAGATTAAGGCCACCTGTTTAGGTGACGATCCTTTATCTTTTCCAGATTTAGGCCACCTGTTTAGGTGACGATCCTTTATCTTTGTCCGATCAGATCACCTGTTTAGGTGGCGATCATTTTACCCCTTCAGATCCAACCACCTGTTTAGGTGGCGATCTTTTACTTTTCGAGCGTTCATACACGTCTCGTAAGCTTTTACCTTTCGAGCGTTCATACACGTCTCGTAAGCCTTTTTACCTTTCGAGCGTTCATACACGTCTCGTAAGCCTTTTTACTTTTCGAGCGTTCATACACGTCTCGTAAGCCTTTTTACTTTTCGAGCGTTCATACACATCTCGTAAGTCTTTTACTTTTCGAGCGTTCATACACGTCTCGTAAGTCTTTTACCTTTCGAGCGTTCATACACGTCTCGTAAGTCTTTTACCTTTCGAGCGTTCATACAAGTCTCGTAAGCTTTTACCTTTCGAGTGTTCATACACGTCTCATAAGTCTTTTACCTTTCGAGCGTTCATACATGTCTCGTAAGCCTTTTTACTTTTCGAGCGTTCATACACGTCTCGTAAGTCTTTTACCTTTCGAGCGTTCATACACGTCTCGTAAGTCTTTTACCTTTCGAGCGCTCATACACGTCTCGTAAGTTTTTTTCCCCTTTCGAGCGTTCATACACGTCTCGTAAGCCTTTTACCTTTCGAGCGTTCATACACGTCTCGCGAGTTTTTTCCTTTTCGAGCGTTCATACACGTCTCGTAGATTGAAATCACCTGATTAGGTGACAATCTTTTTCTCTTCAGATCTAATTGCCTGACCTTTTGAGCGTTCATACACGTCTCAGAGGTTTAAGTGGCGATCTTTTACCTTGCTTTCGTACCGCGAAGGACAAAATTCGGGTCCTTCTTTTACTTAATTGATCTTCGCAAAGAGTTCATGAGATGCCCTTGGCACTCACACACTCTATGCAAAGACACAATTAAGTAGGGGCAGCTGTAGTACCCCAATTTTGTCATAAGCCTTTTAAAACAAAAAAAAAAATCAAAGAGGAGGAAAAAGTCAAAGTCAACAAAAGTCAACAAAAAAGTCAACATTTCAAAAATGATGACTTCGCAGTGCGAAGTCTGCGATTTTTCTGCAGATTTTTGGTTTCTTTGATTTAATTCCAGTTTTTGTTACACATCATTTTCATTATTATTTTCATCAGCATTCATGGCTATTTGGGCTCAGCAAAACCAGATTTGAGAGACTTGCCATTAATGCCAAGGAAAGAAGCTTTTTCTTCCAACCTAGCATGTGGCAAGCAAGTGGGCTTGCCCTTGGGCAGCTCTTGTCCCTCCCAAGTGACCTGCTACTGACCCTAGGGTTGCCAGCCACATGCTTGAGGACTTTCTTCCTGCTTGCTTCCCCCAAAACCAGTCAAACCCAGCTGGTTTTTCACTTGCAAAAACCTTGATTGCTTGCCCTGTTTTTTCAACAGCTTTTCATCCCTCTCACACCAGCCCACATGTTGCCTTTGGCTTCCCCCAACCTCTGCACATCACAGTGCACGTTTTTATTGTTTAACCATTGAGATTGCAAGGATTAATCCCCAAGCATAGCCAATTGCAATCCAGCCATGTTCCATCATCATTCCTATCCAAAAACCATTGAATTTGTGGCTGAAATCAGTCAAAGACTTAACCCTTGGCACAAGGCAAGGTTGCCTCTATCCATTAGCATTAAATGCAAAGCCATTTAGCCCACAAATCAGCTAGGTCCTATGGATTTTCCATCATTGCATTGGATTGCATTTTGGCCTATAAATAGAGATGCAAGGCAAGAGGAAGAAGAGCAGATATTCATAGCATTATACACAAAAAACACTACTCATAAACACTTGAAACACTTACAAACCATCAGAGAAAAACCAAACAAAGCACTAGCAAAAACCAATCCCAACACAAAGCTTTGCACAAGTTCATTGCTACATATCCAACATTCAAAACCTTAGCAAGAACCTTCAACCAATCCAAGTTCATTGCAGCAGGAGCTTTGCTAAGGATCTCTGTAAGTTTCTAAGTCATTATCTTGCATCTATAATTGTGCTTGCATATCATTTTTGGTTCAAAACCTTTTTGTTCTAAAAACCCCTTTTGAATTTCAAAAGAAATCCCAAAGTTTGCAAAGCATCAAAACTGGTTTGTCCAGCCCTTTTCATTGCAAAAACTCAAAGCTTTTCACTCTCCTAAAAGGTCCTGAGTGTGTTGAAGTTGTTTCTGAACAACAGTTCAGAAACAGCTTCTGAACTCAAAAATTCGCATTGTTCGCAGTGCGAAGTCATGGTCGCAGTGCGACCAAGACAGAACTCAGAATCTGAGTTTAGGCTCCCAAATGGCCAATTTTTGAGGTTCTAGCCCAAGAGCTCAGAACCTAGGAGGTTTAAAACTCATTTTACACAAACCTATTCAAGGATTTTGCATAATATTGGAAAATTCGCAAGTTCGGGTAACACTTTTGTGGATAACTTGCAAAACAAGTTATGTCCAATCTTTCAAAACAACTTGAACAAACCAGCTATGTTCATCTTTCAACCCAAACTTGAACAATAAACGTAGTTCATGATTTTCAAAACCAAACGTGAACATAAGCCGAATTTGTTTCGCCTTTCAAAACTGTTCGCAAAATGAGCCGAACTTGTGCGTTTTCTAACAAAATTGTTAAAACTTCCTCATCTTGGGTTTCAAACCAAATGTTTTGATAAACTTTGGGATTTCTAAGAAATTCAGCCAAAAAACTTGAATGAAAAAGGGATGGTGTGACGTATGTCTCTCCATTGCCCCGATTGTACGAATGCGTGACGTATGTCTCGTCGTTCGGACAATCGTCATTCCAACGTATCCGACCATACCAAATCAATTCTTGGCCCCTTGTGGTCAATCCAAACCTTTTGGTCCCCTGTGGCCACTAGATTCAATCCCTCGACTCATTTGAGTCACTCCGGTCAATGTTCGACTCGATCGAGTCCATTGTACCCGTTCTTGATCCCGTTGGATCAATCGAACCTTTCCCCGACTCGTTGGAGTCACTCCGGTCAATGATCGACTCGTTCGAGTCCATTGCACCATTTTGGGTCCCAAAGCAACCAATTCGAGCCCTTTTACCCAACGGACATGTTTTACCTATTCTAAGCGCGATTCGTAAACAACCGCTTAAGCCTCTCATGCGCGAGCATACAAGCTATACGCTTAAGTCTCCCATACGCGAGCATACAAGCTACGTTTAATCGCAAGAATTTGGTCAAAACATCGTTCATTTAAAAATAACCAACATATGTACGTTTTTCTACCAAAGAACTACGTACGCTTTGAATTCTCCGACTACCGGGAGATACGTAGGAGCAAGATCGACATCTTATCAAGCGCAATAATAAAAAACTTTCTTTTTCCCTTTCGTTTGTTTTTATCTGTTTTTCCCTCTTTTATTATATTTTCTTTTGACATAGATAAGCATGCGCGCAAAACATTTAAAAACATTTTAAGCTTTAGCCAAATAGAAGGTTCCCGTTGAGTACAACGGACGTGAGGAGTGCTAATACCTTCCCCTTGCGTAATCGACTCCCGGACCCGACAATGGTTGCGATGACCAGTCCTTTTCCTCATCGTCAAGGGTTTTATTATCGTTTCCCTTCAAACAAAAAACTTAAGGGTTTATCAACGTTCCCTTTACACAAAAACTTTGGTGGCGACTTCACAAAGGCCTCACGAGCGTTCGCACGCGTCTCGGGAGATTGCGCGTTTTTAACGAGAGCGCACACCATGTTCTCGTGTTGCTTCTGAAGCTTAGAGGTCATAGTTGCAAGCATGATGCGAGCGACTTCCACGGCATCATTGACATGCTTACTATAAGCATCTCTATCAGCCCTGGGAGCATTTGCAGCGGGTGCCTCTTCAGGAACAGGTTCATCAAGCACATACAGCTTTTTCTCATGTGTGAGGACAATCCTCAAGTTACGGTGCCAGTCTAAAAATTTGTTTCATTCAGTTTATCCTTATCAAGGATTGATCGCAAAATGTTGTTTGAAGTGTTAGTTGCCATCTACAATATACAAAATAAGTATCATGAAAATAACATATTTAATTTGGCCTTTAATTAAATATGCTCCCACTATTTTATTCAAATCAAATGACCTTCAAACATTTAATTCGGAAAATCCCGTTGGAAGATTTTCTAGCGGGTTGAAATCCTTATTTCACCTTGTTTTGAGTCAGCTAGGGCTGATCACCCAAAACTCAGCTATTTAGGTAGGAACATTTCCAATTGTATCTCGTACAACTTTCAAATCAATTGGGCGAGTAACTCTTACTCTGATCTATCATATAGATATTTCCCAATTCTTGCTTCTAAATTTATTCTAATCATATTAAAATTAATTTAGTTAAGTTAAACCCAATAGAATAACAATCGGGTAAATGATATTACCGCACCGCGACTTACAAACATAGAACATGTGCTTCGCTAAGGCAGAACCCACACATTCGATATTAGTCTTGAAGGGTGTTATTCTTTTGGAAAGCATTAAACTTAATATATCACTTTGAAGGATTTTATTTAGTTTGATCTCACCTCACCACGGCTTATATATCATATATATTCGCACTCCAATCATTCAAGCATGCATAACAATTATACAAAATAAAAGTGACATGATTATGGCCTCCTAACGCTATGATTCTCTCAAGCCAATGAAAGAATCTAAACTAATCCTAGAAACGACCTTGCTTCTCCAAGCTAGACTTCTAGGGCTAATCCAACGTCAATGGTCCTATTACCTCCTTGTATTCTAATTACATTACATATAAAGAAACTCGTTTTACATACAAGGGATTGGATGAGAAGAGAATGTACATATAGAATTCAAGAGAGAGGCACGACACGCAGGCCGTATTTCAAAAATCCAAAATAAAAGAAATAATAAGACTAAGGCCATAATCATTCACACAACAACAATAAAACACCTTTTATTATTATTAACACCTCATAATTAAATAAATTAAATTAAAACTCGGCGATTGATCACACTACGCAGATTAGTCGGGGGTTCCGCTGCCCGGTTAGCGGACAGGGGTCAAGGGGGCAGCGCCCCGGAAGCTAATTCAATATGAACGATTCACTTTGAATTCAATATGAACGATTCTGGCATCGTGTCACGAATTTATAGGCAGAAGCAAACAATTTGCTGGACACAAAATCGTGTCATGATTCTGGCATCGTGTCACGATTTTATAGGCAGAAGCAAACGATTTGCTGGGCACAAAATCGTGTCACGATTCTACTAATCGTGTAACGATTTTGAACCAGGTTTCAGCCTTTTCGTAACCCTAATCATGACGGCACAACACTTGCGGCGTTATGAATCCCGTTGTAACAATATGATCACACCAATCAAAGTACTCTGATTGTTTATCCAATATGGAGATCGAACTTAGAATGCTTCACCTGATACGGTTCCGAAGCTCCAGTTTACAATCATCCAATTTGAACAAATATCATCTAACTTAATTTAGTGAACGATCATCACGAGTATATCATATATACTTTTGTTAAACAGAATTTATCAATCATATTTCTGTCGATAAGGATAATCGAAAATATTGATGCTTCACCAGAATACGGTTCCGAAGATTCAAACAAATCGAAAAGCCATGCACAGAAAAGTGATATGATTTAATTATGTGCGTATGTGATCGAGCAACACATCTCCGTCGATATGGATAATCGATATATTGATGCTTCACCAGATACGGTTCCGAAGCTTCAAACAAATCGAAAAGCCATGCACGGAAACGTAATGCCTTGCCAATTTTAATTCGTCTTTATTATTTAATTGTATTCGATTATGTTTAATCCAATTAAAACATAAAACAGTAAACAAAACAATCCGATTCATGGTTTCGTAATTGGCTCTGATACCACTGAAGGAAAATCGTCATGAAAAAGTGCAGCGGAAGTTTAAAATTTTTCGATTTCCTTTCCTTGGATCATTACGAATATCACATGAATCAGTGATAGAGTTGTTACCTCTTGTAGTGCAGAAACAGTTTCTTTGATCACAGCTGAGCAAGCAAGCAAAGCCTCTACTCTTCCACACGAACGGCTTCCTCTGGTTCCCGGTGCTAGCCAAGCGATCAGAGGTTAGGGAGAGAAGTAGGGAATTCGGTTTAGCCTTTTAGGGTTACACGAAAAAGCACTTGCTGATTTCAGCACTAGAGCTTCTATTTATAGAGCTCCTTGCTGCACAAAATCAGCTTGAGCTTCCATAAGCCCATTAACCCATCAGCTTCCGCTAACTAATTAGCGTCAATTGCTAAACGCACCCCATCATATAAGTATTACTTATATTTCTCCTTTTTACCGTTCTATTGTGTGTGACCCTATAGGTTCTTGTAACGTTGGCAATAATATTAAATCCCATATTTAATATTATAAACAGTGAGCGGTATCTAGCAACACATCACTGCTACCCAAGTGACAAGAATGTCAAGTGATCTGACGAAACCTTTTCCGTGATAATATCTATGTGTACGATTACTCCTTTGTCCTGATATCTTTATTGAACACAAGGCATAGATTACGTCACCCTTGCTTAGCTCAATATTTATATTTCTTGATCCTGAAATATACTGAATAACGAATAAGTCCAATATCTCATATTGACTTAATTCGGCATGGCCATGCATTTTTCCAGTCATATTTCATCAAGAGGCCTAAAGATATATCTCCTGTTATGAAGGAGGGACAAATCCCATCTAGGACACTCATGTCCCTCAGCATGATTCGTCGAGTGCCCATTAACCAACGTTATAGTTATCTTGTTACAGATAACGTTTGAATGGCAATAAAACACTTGAGTCCACATCTAGGGATCACAGTGGTTTCAGGTCTAAGAGTGATATACACTATTATCATTGTGAGAATAACTTATGACGATTTCATAACATACTATGTAGTATTCTCACGATGGGTCAATCCAGTATAAATATTACTCCTAATACTTATACATATGTATAGACTTAATATCTCATATTCATGACCCATGAGATATGGTCATCAGTCTACATACATAATAGTCTCCATGCTTTAATATTATCCCAATTCATATTAAAGCTCGACTACGGATACTTTAAGAATAGTGTTCTTTCTGTTGATGTAATCTCATGATTAAGTCACACTTAATATTCCATCACATAAACCAACTATTCTAGGGACTTTATTTATCTTATAACAAGTGTAATAAAGAACGCCATGTTTTATTTAATAATAAATGTCATGATACATATGAAAAGTTTAACATAAACTATTGGCCTCTAGGGCTTACACCAACAAAGCATTCGTTCAATCGGGGAATGGAGAGACATACGTCAAACCATTCCTTTTTCATTCATGTTTTATTTGAAATTTTAGAAATCCCAAAGTTATCAAAACACTTGATTTAAAACTCAAATGAAAAGGTTTTAATGTTCAAATTAGTTGTTGCAACCTATGAACAAGTTTGCTTTGTTTATGTGTGCGAAAAATGCACAAGTTTATGGAAAAGCACAAGTTTGTGAATAATGCACAAGTTTGGCTCGAGTTTGAAAAGATGAAATTCATGAACCAAATATTGTTCAAATTGGTTGAAACAAGTTTGGTCTAAGAACAAATTTGGTTCAAGTTTAAAAAGATTAACAAGTGAACAAGTTTCTTGTTAAAAAAGCACAAGTTCGGCTCAAGTTTAAAAAAAACGAACAAGTTTCTTGTTATTCAAGTAAACTCATTAAACTTGTGAATTTCCAAGTGTATGCAAAAACCCTTGTTATATTTTGAACCAAAATGAGTTTTAATCCCCTAAAGTTCTGAATATTCAAGGCAGAACCTCAGAAATTTGCTTCAAGAAGCCTGAACTCAGAATCTGAGTTCTGTCATGGTCGCAGAGCGACCAGAGCTTTGCTTTGTGAACTCTGCGAAATTTTGAGTTCAGAAGCTGCTTCTGAACTGCTGTTCAGAAGCTGCTTCTGAACAAGCCTCGGAACTTTAGGAGGAGTGAAAAGCTTTTGAAATTAGCAATAAAATGAGTGCAACACTTCAGTTTAAATGTTTTGCAAACTTTGGGATTTCTTTGAAGTTCAAAAGGGGTTTTAAATCAAAATGAGTTTAAAAACTAAATGAAGATGCAAAACTGAGATTGAAACAAGTTGGAATCAAAAGCAAATGCAAACAGTATGCAAATGGAATATAAACAGGTTAGAATGACTTACCAACTCCTAACCCAAAGCTTTTGTTGCAAGAAAATGGAAAGGCTTGAAATGATGATGGTTTTGCAAGGTTAGAAATGTTGATGAACGGATGATAATAACACTAGTTTTTCTTGCTGGAAGGACTGTGCTTTTGCTCTAGAAAATTCTGTAATTGATGTGTATTCAATATATGGTTTGTAATCCTTATGCAAGGCACTCCTTTTATAGGCAAAACCAAATCAAATGCCATGATGAAAATCTCCTAGAGCAGGCTGTTTATGTGGGCTAAGACCAGGCTATTTTGCTTTGCATTTAATGAAAAAGTGTAGAGGTGACATTGCCTTGCAACCTTGGTCAAGACTTTGGCCAAAACCAGCCATTAATGAAGCTAATTTGTGATAGCAATGATGATGAAAAAGTGAGAAAAACAGGGCAGCTTGCAATTGGGCTATTCTTGGGATCAATCCTTGCAATCTTGAGGGGTCAAGAAAGGAAAACGTGCACTGTGATGTGCAGAGGTTGGGGGAAGCAAAAGGAACATGTGGGCTGGTGTGAGAAGGGGAGAAAAGCTGCTGAAAACAGGGCAGCACTCATGGTGTTTGGGCAAGCAAAACCAGCTGTGTTTGACTGGTTTTGGGGGAGAAAGAAGGAAGGAAAACAAGCAAGCTGGTGGCTGGCAAGCTCAGGGTCAGTAGCAGGTCAATTGGGAGGGATGAGAGCTGCCCAAGGGCAAGCCAACTTGCTTGGCACATGCTTGGTTGGAAGAAAAACCTTCTCACCTTGGCTTTAATGGCACATGTTCAATTTCTTGCTTTGCTGAATCCAAACAGCCACAATTGATAACAATAGCAATAATAATAATGATAGGTGATAATAATAATAACTATAATGAAAACAAATCAAAGAAATTAAAATCTGCAAAAATCGCAGAGTTCGCAGAGCGATGGGGACTTTGCTCTGCGAAGTCCTCCTTTCTTTTTGTTGACTTTTTGTTGACTTTTTCTTGACCTTCTTTAAAAGGCTTGGGACAAAATTAGGGTACAACAGCTGCCCCTACTTAATTGTGTCTTTGCATATAGAATGTGAGTGCCAAGGGCATCTCATAAACTCTTTGCGAAGAGCAATTAAGTAAAAGAAGGATCCGAATTTTGTCCTTCAAGGTGAGAAAAGATTGTAGTAAATAATGAAAATATTTATTTTTTTTTTTTTTAAGGCTAGTGAGGAGCAATTAGCGCCCTCACCCAAAATATATACCAAAAAAGATTGTTACAAAAGGAGAAGGGGGACCAAGCCAAAACCTTCTCAAGAAAAGGAGACCCTGTAACTAGGCATCCCTAGTCTATTCTGAGTATAAGCTTCTCTGATTTCCATAGGTAAAGTATAAAAGTACTGAAAAGAGGTTAAAGAAAGGCCTATGTTAGCTAATCTGTCAGCACAAACATTCCCTTCCCTATAAATATGAGACACTGTGAAATTAATATTAACAATGTAATCCAAACAATTGAGCCATCTATTTCTAATCTGCCAAGGCACCATGTCTGCATTCTTGAAGGCAAGCACTGCTATCCTGGAGTCAGTTTCTAACCAGAGGTGGGAGTAATTCCTTTGTCGAGCTATTTCCAAACATCTCATTATACCACACAGCTCAGCATATAAAGAGGATCCTGCATTCAAACCTTCAGCAAAACAGCCTAAAAATTGACCATGACAGTTCCTGAAGATTCCACCACAGGAAGTGGCTTCAGGAGAGGCTGCACCATCACAATTGGCTTTTATCCAGTGCAATATGGGGGGATTCCAAAAGACTTCTTTGACAATACTAGAGCTAGGAGGATTGATTTTACAATTGAAAGCCTTTAAAACCGTAAATTCTAACATTGAGGAGTTTGCAGACAGCTTAGAGTTACTTACAGATAAGGCAACACCAGATATAATTGTAGAAATTGCAGATCTCCATGGAATGAGCTTGTTGTTGAACCTGGCAGCATTCCTTGAGTGCCATATAGTATTAAAAATGTAGATTAAAGCGGCTTTAACTGCAAGATGACAATGGGGGGACCAACCTCTATTGCAGAGATGCCAAACATCTTCAAGAGATGAAAACTGTATTGTTAGATGAAGAACAGAAGCAAGCCATCTCCAAATATGATTTGAGTAGCTACAGAGAAAGAATAAGTGGTATGTGGATTCCTCACGATTACCACAAAGGTTGCAGATAGAAGCCAAACTGCAACCTCTTTCCTTAAGCTTTTCATCACAGGGGAGTTTGTCATGCATCACCCTCCAAACAAGGAAGGACTTGGAGGGAGGAATATGTTGGGACCAGACAAGCTTAGCCCAGTTCAATTGTTGGTATTGATGAGATTTGAACTGGTAAGCCTCTTTTAGAGGTAGAGATCCATTAGTAGAGTGCTTCCAGACTAATTCATCTTGCCTATACTGAGTTGGAATAGTTACCTGTTGGATTAGCTGAGGTAAGTTAGGGAAGTTATTGATGAAGTCCTGTTCAAAATGCCATTGAGCATCATGTATGAACTCAGATACTCTTGCATATCTATGAATGTTTACATTAGTCACATGGTTGATGAGAGGAGTTCCACACCAAGAATCAGTCCAAAAATTAATATCTTCTCCATTCCCCAAGAGCCAAGTAGAGTTTTCAAGAACAACTTCATATTCAGATTTCATGCTTGACCAAAGAGAGGAGAAAATATGATGGTTGATCACCGTGCCGTTTCTAATAACTCTGCTATACAGTAAGGCTGCCCAACTTTCCTTTGAATGCAGCAGATTCCAACACAATTTCAGATTGGCTGCTGAATTTAGACTGATGATAGACCTTAACCCTAACCCTCCTTGATCATAAGGTCTGCACATCTTTTTCCAAGCCACAGTTACCAGCTTCCGCTTTGATATATCCCCAGACCATATGAAGTTTTTGATGCTACTCTCCAAGTCTTTAAGCAAAGAAACTGGCCAATTATAAACAGTAATGGAATGAGTTAGCATACCTTGGACAACAGATTTAACAAGTTGAACTCTCCCTGCAATGGACAACAAGGAAGCTTTCCAAGCTGATAATTTAGATTTGATCCTGTCTGCTATGGGTTGCAGGAATCTAGATTTTGGTCTGCCTTTGAAGATTGGAACACCCAAATAATTGAAAGGTAAGGTGCCATGACTGAAACCAATAAAATTAATCAATTGATTTAGTCTAGGAGTGGGAATTGAGCCAGAGAAGATAGTTGATTTGCTCTGATTGACTTTCTGACCAGATTCCTGTGCATACTTGGTAAACAGATCAATTAAAGCTTCCACACAAGATCTCTTTCCTTTACAAAATATCAAAATGTCATCAGCATACAGGATATGAGAAGGAACTTTGAAGCTTCTGGTGCCAGACATCTGAACCAGGTGACCCTGATCCACCAGTTTAGACAAACTTCTGCTAAGAACATCTTCTGCAATGCAAAAAAGAAGGGGGGAGAGAGGGTCTCCCTGCCTAACCCCCCTAGTGCATTTAAAGTAACCATGCTGAGTGCCGTTGAAGTTAATAGAGAGAGTAGAAGAGTGAAGGATGGCTTCAATCCAATTGCAGAATTTGACAGAAAAACCAAACTTCCTTAGAGCTCTAAGCAAGAAGCTCCACTCCAGAGTGTCAAAAGCTTTGCTAATATCAACTTTAAGAGCCAAATTGCCACCATAAGCCCTTTGGTCCATGAGATTGATAGCTTCAGATGCTAAACAAATACAATCCTTTATGTTCCTACCCTGTATGAATCCTCTTTGTTCCTCTGAAATGATGTTTGGCATGATCTGAGCCAACCTGTCTGCTATGATCTTTGAGATTATCTTGAATTTGAAATTAGCCATGGCTATGGGTCTAAATTGATCCATTTGGTCAGCATTTGGGATTTTTGGGATGAGAACCAATGTGTTTGCATTATAATTGGGAAGAATCCACCCCGTAATGAAAAACTGTAACACAGCATTGATAACATCTATTTTGATAATTTCCCAATAACTTTGGTAAAAGCTAGCTCCAAAGCCATCTGGACCTGGTGCACTGTCAGTGTTAAGAGAAAAAACTGCATTCTTAATCTCTTCATTTGTTGGAATCATGGTTAACAGGTTGTTCACATTCTCATCTATTAGTTCTGGAATGGCTGCTTCCACCAAGTTATGATCCTGCAAAATATTGTTAGTACTGAAAATATTTTTAAAATAATTAACAACATGAGAAGCTATTTGATCTGGCTCATCAAGAACATTCTCTCCATCTCTGATCCTTGTAATCAGCTTAGTTGTATTCCTTATTCTTGTGATTCTATGAAAATATGCAGTGTTCCTGTCACCTTCTAAGTGCCATCTTACCTTAGATTTCTCCAACCAAAATAATTCTTCTTTGTTTAGGGCTGTGTCAAGGTCGGTTTGGGCTTTCTTTTCTTGTTGGGCAAGTAATTCAGTGTGGCCAAAAGTTTGGATTTGAGCTTGTATGGTTTGTAAGGAGGCTTCAGAATTTTTGACAAGATCATGAACATTACCAAAAACATCGTTGTTCCAGGTCTTCAATTTTGCCTTAAGATTTTGAAGCTTTTTGGTCAAAACTAACATTGGACAGCCGACAACTGATAAGTTCCAGCTTTCTTGTATAAGGTCTTTGCAACCTTCATGCAGATTCCACATCTTCATAAATTTGAATTGAGAGGAGAACCTGTGATTGGTCATCTGAGATTCAAGTAAAATAGGGTAGTGATCTGATCTATTCCTGATCAGTGTTGAACAAGTTACAGAAGAGGAGATGTCTAACCAGCTTTGTGTGCAGATACATCTATCTAATCTTCTCTCAGTACTTCCTTGACCACTTCTACCATTCCTCCAAGTAAAAAAAGCTCCTCTTGTAGGTAAATGAATGAGGTGATTGTTATTAGTCCATTGTTGAAAGTCTTCCATTGGAACTCTAGCAGGATTGTGTATACCTCTATGCTCATGAGCTCCAAGAATGGAGTTGAAATCTCCCATGAAACACCAGGGGAAGTCGTAGTGATTTTGTATATTCTGTAAATTGTGCCATAGCCGTCTTCTCTGAATATGGTTAGTAGAAGCATATACAGCAGCAATACCTATGTTAAAATTGTTACAACTAAAAGAAAAAGCAACCAATTGATCATCTGAGGTTAACACAACTGGCTGGAGGTTGTTCAAGCAAAAACACCAAAGATTTGGAGATAAGTCAATTCTAGAGTTAGAAGCAAAAAACTTATAGCCTAATCTCTGGAACCAACCTCTAGGAAAGTCATCAAAATTCATCCAAGGTTCAGCTATAAAACAAAAGTCAGGTTTATGAACAGTAAGTAACCTTTTGAGGGCCAATCTAGTTGGAGCATTGGCCATACCCCTTGCATTCCAATAGAGACTCTTCATTTAAAGGGTTTAAGGTGGTTACCTTTAGACCTGGTAGCATATGCTTCTTTACTAGTTTGCTTCTTCTTTTGAATTTTCTTCTGATGTTTGGATATTTGAACCTGAAAACCATCCTCTTCCTGTGGACTTTTAACTGGCTCTTTCTCAAGGGATGCTAGCAGTCTTGCCTCAGCGTCCTCATCCTCAGCCATGTTAGCCCAGGATTCATTAAGGAACTGCATATTTTCCTGTATTCTGTCAGCAGATAGGACATTATTAGCCTCCACAACTTCCAGCTGTAGCTCCTTATTAATGGGAGGTCCATTGTTTGTCGCATCCCCATCCACTGAGCCTGGATTAGATTGTGTTGCATCCACAAATTCTGAGCCAGTGGAGCTTCCTTCCTCTTCAGTTCTTGTCACATTAGCGTTTTGAATTTGGGCATTCAGTTCCTTCTCTAGAATAATGTCTTGTTGTTTCAAAACCTCGGCATGGTTAGTTTTGCTGGTGCTTGTTTCCTGTCCAACCTCTGACCCTTCTATGTCAATTCCTTTTTTTGTTTTTTGAACATATGCTTGGTTGGCTCTTGGAATCACGTGTGGTACCTCTTGCCGGTTAGCAGCATGAAGCCTTGCCTCTTGATTTTTTTTCTCTGTAGTGTCAACAGCTTTCACTCTTTTGCAAACCCCCACATGATGACCTACCATTTTGCAATGAGTGCAAAAATCTGGTAGGTTTTCATAATCAAAATCAACAAAAAAAGCATAGCCTTTTCTCTCCACCAGAACCTTATATTTCAAAGGTTGAGATAAATCCATATCCACTAGAACTCTAACAAATTGCCCAAATGTCCTGTCAAACATTGGTTTGGTTGTTGCTTCATCTGTACAAATGGGAGAGCCAACGCTGCTAGCAATTGCAAATAAGATCTTTGGTCTCCAATATTCTTGTGATAGTCCATAGATTCTGAGCCAGACTTGAGCAGAATAATTATGTTGAAGAGCTGGATTGAAATCCCTTGTCCAAGCGAAAAGCTTCAGCAAACCAGGGTTTAAGTTCCAAGACCCCACTGACCTTACCCTTCTCAAATCTTCTAAAGAGGAGAAACAGAACTCATAGAAGCCCTTTCCTAATGATGACACGCCCCATCGCCCCAGGTCTTTCCAAGTTGCAGAAAGCTTGTTGCGCAAAGCCACAACTGTCAAAGGTACGGAACCTTTGGGCCAAATGATTCTCCCATGAAGGTTATGCTTGCAAGCCTCTAATCCTTTCTCATATTCCTCCTCAGGAATTTCAATTGAAGTTTCTTTGCCTTTGATCACTGGTTTGGGTAGTTGTGAAAGGGGAATATCACAAACATTGGAGGTTAAAGCTTGTGCAAAGGATATTTGTGGTTTTTTGGATGGTTTCGGTATGGTTTGTTCTGGTATGGATTGATTGGTACCTAGATCTAGAAATTTCCAAGGTATTGTGAATGGGTTCATGGTAGAAGATGGTAAAGCTAGGTGACGGTGCTGGAATAGGATTGTGAAGAAGAAGGAAAAGGACGAAATACCTTGTGAAGAAGAAAGGTTAGGTAAGATGGTACGGAGATGGTGGAAGAACAGTGCATACCGACCTCATCGCCTCCGCCGCTCTGAATTCAATTCAAGACTTGGTCACCACAGTAATTATGCTTGAAATTTTTTGTTTGTTGATAATTATTGATTCCATATACGCTACTATTTTCCTCAATATTTGTATACTATCTTCGCATATACGCTAATGCAATGAATAGAAGAATGAAACAAACAATATCTCCAAGTTCGGTTGCTTGAACTTATCGACAATGAATTATAGTATAAAAGTAGATTGCAGAAATTAACTTAGAGTAAAGTAAACTGCATTGATTTGAAATAAAGGTTGTTCACAAGGATCATACATGATTCGTGACTCTTTTCTCGCTGTAACTTGGATACTTCGAGTGTGTAGAATATTATGTACGTGATTTTGTGACCCCGTTTTCCTCATGGAAAACTGTTATTTATTCTAAAGGAAATAACTATACAATCCTATCCACACTTCTAACCGCTAATAACGTTTAATAACAGAGAAAAAACAACTTGAAATTCAAATCTTGCTCTTTCGATAGCCTTGACTTTTGACAGTTTGAAAAAGAAACTTCCCTAAACAAAATCAACCTTCGCTTTGCTGATGTGCGCTTCGACCAATTCTAACACTTCGATTTTGTCGATCGGACAAGTGCAACTTCGAAACTCCTTTAGACTAAAAGTTCCCATTTTCCTCCACGTGTCTAATCAAACCAATGGTAACTGTATTTTATGTCCTTTGTCGAAAAACACAGGTAACAAGACGTATACAAGTTTCTTAATCAACTTTATTTTTAGAATTTCGGGTAGGAAGAAATTTTTATCAATCAAAGTGGTACTAATGACTATTTTACAATTGGTCCCAAAGAAAATTGAACTTTGCACCTAGATGTTATAATGTTAATCCTACCACTAGTACCTTAGGTGTGGTTTCTTTTGTTTGGTGTTAACCCTCCTGATTCCTTATTTAAAAAAAAAAACAAAAAACTGTTAATTCCTTGGGGAAAGCGACCCGAATAATACGGAGTTCTGACGGGAGGTAAGTAAAGTTTGGTAGAGAATTATTCCATTCAGGAATCGAACTCGGGTTCTCTCAAACGATTGTCCTTTGGTGTAGCTCATTAACCACTTGAGTATAATAACAATAAATATATAATTAAAATATATTTATTATAGTCAAAATATATATTCTTTAGTAATAAGAAAGAATATAATATAAAGTCAAAATCTTAAAAGTTATTACCTACTATTTTTTATATATTCAATTTTTAATAGTTTATTGATACTTCTTTTAAAATCACTATATAAAAATTATTATAAATATAGCATGTTTCAATCTCTAGTTTACAAAAGTTCAAACCTCAAGTTATCTCTCATTGTTAAATGGATACCCAAAAATCTTCTGCTGTCAAATTTGCAGTCTTGTTTATTTTTGTTTTCATTGCATCAGGTGATAAATCATGTTTTACAAATAATTTCTTCTAAATGTTATCTTAATACATCTTTTACCAAAAGATTAGAGTTGTGACTTTATTTAACAAAACATTTTATTTTGTAATCAACTATTTTTATGTTAAATATCATTATGATATTGTCATGTTTGTGTATGTAGATCTGTGCAAGAAATCAGATGCAAAGGAACGCTTTATTACTCGCTTATGTGTAAGTGACTCAGAGTGTGAACAACGTTATCCAAATTATCATGGTTGCATTTGTAATAAAAATCTGTGTGAATGTGAGATCCCCCCAAAATCAGCCAACATTGACAACAATTTATTAGCACCTGAATTACATACTTAGACAATGTGATACAACTAAAAGGAATCCAAAAACTAGTAATAAAGGATTGCATCTCAATGTATATTCTAATATTATACATGATGTGAAATAAAATATAAGCTATTAATTAACAATTTCCTTTATCTTTTTGAATTGATTTATTTTTCGAACATAGTTTATGTTATGATGACAAGATAAGAAGAGTTGCGTATCATGGGGTATACATGCATTCTTGTTTTTTTCTAGTTCGTAGGAGTGTTCAGATCCATTTAGTAAAAAAAAAAGTGTGTTCAAATCAAAATTAAAATCGAAGAGCAATTTTAAAAATTATGCACACACTTATAGTTGTATTACTTGATTATAGATGTGTTTACCCTGGTTTTTGGTAAACAACCGCTGGTTATAGATTTATTGCTTGCGAGATCAACCAGTAATCTCAGGCCATTGTGTGTCAAGTTTGCTTGAGTATCTTCGCATATTTTTATGTATTTTTATATGTTTCGAATAGAAGAATGAAACAAACAATATCTCCAGGTTCGGTTGCTTGAACTTATCGACAATGAATTATAGTATAAAAGTAGATTGCAGAAATTAACTTAGAGTAAAGTAAACTGCATTGATTTGAAATAAAGGTTGTTCACAAGGATCATACATGATTCGTGACTCTTTTCTCGCTGTAACTTGGATACTTCGAGTGTGTAGAATATTATGTACGTGATTTTGTGACCCCGTTTTCCTCATGGAAAACTGTTATTTATTCTAAAGGAAATAACTATACAATCCTATCCACACTTCTAACCGCTAATAACGCTTAATAACAGAGAAAAAACAACTTGAAATTCAAATCTTGCTCTTTCGATAGCCTTGACTTTTGACAGTTTGAAAAAGAAACTTCCCTAAACAAAATCAACCTTCGCTTTGCTGATGTGCGCTTCGACCAATTCTAACACTTCGATTTTGTCGATCGGACAAGTGCAACTTCGAAACTCCTTTAGACTAAAAGTTCCCATTTTCCTCCACGTGTCTAATCAAACCAATGGTAACTGTATTTTATGTCCTTTGTCGAAAAACACAGGTAACAAGACGTATACAAGTTTCTTAATCCACTTTATTTTTAGAATTTCGGGTAGGAAGAAATTTTTATCAATCAAAGTGGTACTAATGACTATTTTACAATTGGTCCCAAAGAAAATTGAACTTTGCACCTAGATGTTATAATGTTAATCCTACCACTAGTACCTTAGGTGTGGTTTCTTTTGTTTGGTGTTAACCCTCCTGATTCCTTATTTAAAAAAAAAAAAACAAAAAACTGTTAATTCCTTGGGGAAAGCGACCCTAATAATACGTAGTTCTGACGGGAGGTAAGTAAAGTTTGGTAGAGAATTATTCCATTCAGGAATCGAACTCGGGTTCTCTCAAACGATTGTCCTTTGGTGTAGCTCATTAACCACTTGAGTATAATAACAATAAATATATAATTAAAATATATTTATTATAGTCAAAATATATATTCTTTAGTAATAAGAAAGAATATAATATAAAGTCAAAATCTTAAAAGTTATTACCTACTATTTTTTATATATTCAATTTTTAATAGTTTATTGATACATTTTTTAAAATCACTATATAAAAATTATTATAAATATAGCATGTTTCAATCTCTAGTTTACAAAAGTTCAAACCTCAAGTTATCTCTCATTGTTAAATGGATACCCAAAAATCTTCTGCTGTCAAATTTGCAGTCTTGTTTATTTTTGTTTTCATTGCATCAGGTGATAAATCATGTTTTACAAATAATTTCTTCTAAATGTTATCTTAATACATCTTTTACCAAAAGATTAGAGTTGTGACTTTATTTAACAAAACATTTTATTTTATAATCAACTATTTTTATGTTAATTATCATTATGATATTGTGATGTTTGTGTATGTAGATCTGTGCAAGAAATCAGATGCAAATGAACGCTTTATTACTCGCTTATGTGTAAGTGACTCAGAGTGTGAACAACGTTATCCAAATTATCATGGTTGCATTTGTAATAAAAATCTGTGTGAATGTGAGATCCCCCCAAAATCAGCCAACATTGACAACAATTTATTAGCACCTGAATTACATACTTAGACAATGTGATACAACTAAAAGGAATCCAAAAATTAGTAATAAAGGATTGCATCTCAATGTATATTCTAATATTATACATGATGTGAAATAAAATATAAGCTATTAATTAACAATTTCCTTTATCTTTTTGAATTGATTTATTTTTCGAACATAGTTTATGTTATGATGACAAGATAAGAAGAGTTGCGTATCATGGGGTATACATGCATTCTTGTTTTTTTTCTAGTTCGTAGGAGTGTTCAGATCCATTTAGTAAAAAAAAAGAGTGTTCAAATCAAAATTAAAATCGAAGAGCAATTTTAAAAATTATGCACACACTTATAGTTGTATTACTTGATTATAGATGTGTTTACCCTGGTTTTTGGTAAACAACCGCTGGTTATAGATTTATTGCTTGCGAGATCAACCAGTAATCTCAGGCCATTGTGTGTCAAGTTTGCTTGAGTATCTTCGCATATTTTTATGTATTTTTATATGTTTCGAATAGAAGAATGAAACAAACAATATCTCCAAGTTCGGTTGCTTGAACTTATCGACAATGAATTATAGTATAAAAGTAGATTGCAGAAATTAACTTAGAGTAAAGTAAACTGCATTGATTTGAAATAAAGGTTGTTCACAAGGATCATACATGATTCGTGACTCTTTTCTCGCTGTAACTTGGATACTTCGAGTGTGTAGAATATTATGTACGTGATTTTGTGACCCCGTTTTCCTCATGGAAAACTGTTATTTATTCTAAAGGAAATAACTATACAATCCTATCCACACTTCTAACCGCTAATAACGCTTAATAACAGAGAAAAAACAACTTGAAATTCAAATCTTGCTCTTTCGACAGCCTTGACTTTTGACAGTTTGTAAAAGAAACTTCCCTAAACAAAATCAACCTTCGCTTTGCTGATGTGCGCTTCGACCAATTCTAACACTTCGATTTTGTCGATCGGACAAGTGCAACTTCGAAACTCCTTTAGACTAAAAGTTCCCATTTTCCTCCACGTGTCTAATCAAACCAATGGTAACTGTATTTTATGTCCTTTGTCGAAAAACACAGGTAACAAGACGTATACATGTTTCTTAATCAACTTTATTTTTAGAATTTCGGGTAGGAAGAAATTTTTATCAATCAAAGTGGTACTAATGACTATTTTACAATTGGTCCCAAAGAAAATTGAACTTTGCACCTAGATGTTATAATGTTAATCCTACCACTAGTACCTTAGGTGTGGTTTCTTTTGTTTGGTGTTAACCCTCCTGATTCCTTATTTAAAAAAAAAAAAACAAAAAACTGTTAATTCCTTGGGGAAAGCGACCCTAATAATACGGAGTTCTGACGGGAGGTAAGTAAAGTTTGGTAGAGAATTATTCCATTCAGGAATCGAACTCGGGTTCTCTCAAACGATTGTCCTTTGGTGTAGCTCATTAACCACTTGAGTATAATAACAATAAATATATAATTAAAATATATTTATTATAGTCAAAATATATATTCTTTAGTATTAAGAAAGAATATAATATAAAGTCAAAATCTTAAAAGTTATTACCTACTATTTTTTATATATTCAATTTTAATAGTTTATTGATACTTTTTTTTTAAAATCACTATATAAAAATTATTATAAATATAGCAATTATTATATAGTAAAAAAAAAAGGAGTGTTCAAATCCAAATTAAAATCGAAGAGCAATTTTAATTTTTTTTTTTTTAGGAAGAGCAATTTTAAAATATTATGCACGCACTTATAGATGTCTTATTTGATTATAGATGTATACAATTTTCTTAATCCACTTTATTTTTAGAATTTCGGTTAAGGAGAAATTTTTATTAATCAAAGTGGTATTAATGTCTATTTTACATTTGGTCTCAAATAAAACTGAACTTTGTACCTTGATATTATAATGTTTATCTTACCACTAGCACCTTAGGTGTAGTTTCTTTTGTTTGGTGTTAACCCTCCTGATTCCTTATTTCAAAAAAAAAAAAAAACTTATGATTCCTAAGGCAAAGAGACTCTAATAATACGGACTTCTGACGGGAGGTAAGTAAGGTCTGGTAGAGAATTGTTCTATTCATGAATAGAATTCGGGTTCTTCCAAATGATTTTTCATTTAGTGTAGCTCATTAACCACTTGAGTATAATTACTTGGTTCCTCAAGTGTAGTTTCTAATATAATCCACTTGTTTGCAAATGTTTGTGTTTAGAATATCAAGTTAAAAGTAACACAAATACCATTTTCTAATAGAGAAATATACAAACACAAAATATCTAAATGGTGACATTAGATGCAAATGTTAAGTAAAATTATTTACACTAGTAGTTCAATTGAATCGATGCCCTTCTTTCTTTGCTTTCAAATATGGGCTTTACTCGAGATTTTATGTTATTCTTCGTAAGCTTAGGACATTCATTCATTTCATACTTGATCATCTAAACTTGATGAACCCTTCCATTGAATGTAATTAATGAACCATTTAAAAATAGCTCCATATCCTCATCACATGAGGGATGTCCTTCATAAGAGTCGTTCAAGTTTTACAATATTCAAAATCCAAATTTTGAAAAGGTTTATTTGGAAAAAAAGCTTATTAAATAGATTGCAAGTATGAGTATAAATTGTCCAGGATTAGATGTCGCAAGCTATTCATTCAATGGTTCCTATTGATCAATTGTATATTTTTTAAGATTAAAATACAACTCCACATATCCCTCATTGTATGTTGACATGTCTACCTAACGACGTATAATACATTGTGTCAATCAACTTCCGATATAGGCAAAATTGTTGATTGATTCAATGACATACGATAAGATAGTTAATATGAATGCAAACCTAATCATATGTCTAGACATTATTATGTACATATGGTTTAAAACAGATCACTTAGAAAGAAAAAATAGTCGATGTATCATACTTTCTAAATCAAATAATCATTTTTTGATTGCACATCAAAAAAACATTAAGAACATAATTTAACCAAAGATTATATTGAATAATAGATTGTATACAACCAGCTTTATCAATAGATATACATTGAAACCATAACTATCTAAATCTAATCTCAAACGTTAACACAAAGAGATTAGTTGCCCTTAAGTGAAGTAACAAACAAAGAGATGGAGAATGGTGATGGAAGAACATGCAAAAGCATGAATCTAACCTTCCAATGGCTTCTAATGTTGAAAATTAGTTTCCAACTACGTTTCTCTCTAAAACAAGACTAATGATATAAAGTATATCAAAAGTTATAAGGCATATAAACTATTATGTGGGTAAAATGATGATCACATCTAATGGATCATGGATAAATAGTTATCAAGTCTTCACATAGATATAAAAATTATAAGTGATATTTATATTTGATTGGCCCTCCATGAGAATACTACATAGAAAGTTATGTAAGTTATAATTTATTCTCATGGTGATAAGTGGTGTATTCCACCCTCCGACCAGAAACCACCATGTACCCTAGATGTAGGAGTCGAGTACGTTGTTGTCGTTAAAATGTTTTCTATAGTTCTTGAATCGACAATAATCAGGATTTTTGTTTTTAGAGTATTAATAGTCATGTCAATAAACTATTAAAACATAGTTTATGTTATGATGATAAGATAAGAAGAGTTGTGTATCATGGGGTATACGTGCATTCTTGTTTTTTTCTAGTTTGTAGGAAGTTCAGATCCATTTAGTAAAAAAAATAAAAAAGAGTGTTCAGATCCAAAGTGGTACTAATGTCTAATTTACAATAGGTCCCAAAGAAAATTGAACTTTGCACCTTGATGTTATAATGTTGATCTTACCACTAGCACCTTAGGTGTAGTTTCTTTTGTTTAGTGTTAACCCTCCTGATTCCTTATTTAAAAAAAAAAAAAAAAACTCATGATTCCTTGGGAAAAGCGACCCTAATAATACGTAGTTCTGACGGGAGGTATGTAAAGTCTGGTAGAGAATTATTTTATTCAGAAATTGAACTCGGGATCTCCCAAACGATTTGTTATTTGATGTAGCTCATTAACCACTTGAGTATAATAACACAAAATATATAATTAAAATATATTTATTATAGTCAAAATATATATTCTTTATTGAAAAGAATGATCATATTCAAAATATATAGTCAACATCTTTTTTTTTGACAAGATATATAGTCAACATCTTAAAAGTTATTACCTACTATTTTTTATATATTCAATTTTTAATAGTTTATTGATACTTTTTCTAAAATCACTATATAAAAATTATTATAAATATAACATGTTTCAATCTCTAGTTTACAAAAGTTCAAACCTCAAGTTATCTCTCATTGTTAAAATGGATACCCAAAAATCTTCTGCTGCCAAATTTGCAGTCTTGTTTATTTTTGTTTTCATTGCATCAGGTGATAAATCATGTTTTACAAATAATTTCTTCTAAATGTTATCTTAATACATCTTTTACCAAAAGATTAGAGTTGTGACTTTATTTAACAAAACATTTTATTTTATAATCAACTATTTTTATGTTAAATATCATTATGATATTGTGATGTTTGTGTATGTAGATCTGTGCAAGAAATCAGATGCAAAGGAACGCTTTATTACTCGCTTATGTGTAAGTGACTCAGAGTGTGAACAACGTTATCCAAATTATCATGGTTGCATTTGTAATAAAAATCTGTGTGAATGTGAGATCCCCCCTGTAACACCCATACTAACGTTAACTAGTATATTAGTATGTGCGTTAATCTGATATCGGATACATTAAAATTTACAATAATTAAAATATACAAACCACTGAATGAGTACATTTTGCTCGTTTACATAAATGTCCAAATATCATACATTACATGTTCATATACAAATATAAAATATGTCAACCTCCTGAGCTTGCCTCGACGAGCATCTGCACTCCATCCAGCGTCCTCCTGAAGATCTTCATGAACATCTCTTGCTAACCTATGAACCTGCACCAGAAGGATATGGATGAGACATAATGTCTCAGTGAGCTCCTACCCTACCTACTGTTGGCAACCACGGGGGAACCTAGGGTCGCCGTGCCTACTCTCGGCAATTGGGGACACCTATGATCGCCAAGTCTTTCTCTTCATGATTCGCGATCAAGGGGAAAGAACTAGGATCGCTACGTATCTTTATCTTTCTTATACTTTTCATGTTCATAATCTTACGTGTTTTCTACTCTATTCTTATCTTAGTCTTATACGTAGTGATCTTGGGGACATCCTATGATCACATCGCGTTCACTAGGAACTAATCTTCATGTCTCGTATTACATATAAAATATACGTATTCATCTTTCATATTCGTATCATCTTTTCATATCATTAAGTTAGAAGTTAGCGTTGAACAAACAATCATTATCTTGGTTCATTTTACGGAGTGCATCCGGGTGGAGTAACCCCGAAGTACATCTCCCATCATACCGGTGAAATTCCTATCATATCAGGCTAACACCGGACTCCTCTTATCTTTGTGTAGGCAACCCTCTCGGTGAAGCCCCATCCGGCATAATCCGGAGCCTGCTGGACACATCTTGCATGTAGACAACCCTCTCGGAGAAGTCCCATCCGGCGAATCCCGGAGCCTGCTGGACATGCTTAAATCTTTTAACATACGTGTGGACAATCCTCTCGGAAGAGTCCCATCCGGCGAAACCCGGAGTCTGATGAACACGTTTAGCATCGTCTTATAAACTACGTGTGGATAGCCCTTTCGGAGAAATCCCATCCGGCGTATCCCGGAGTCTGATGAACACGTTATCATATTCTTATTCTTTGAATTCTTAACTTAAGTTCATAAACATATTTATTACGTTTCATAATCTTGTGCATATCTAATGCCTACTTGACTATTCATTCTTAAAACTTAACCTATAGATAGGCTCTTTACTTTGATCATTGAATCGCTCTTAATCTCATTAATCCTTAACCTTTACACTTAAAGGTACGTCTAACACTTGTCATACGCTTTGCATGCTTAATGCGTCTCTTAAGGGAAACTAATCCCCAATACATAACCTATGAGGGGTCCTTAATTTAGACGTTTAATCTCATCTTGAGTACTTGTGAGTACTTACTTTACTTTACTATAGTTGGCATAAAATACACTCTTAGGGAGAACCAACTCCCAATACATAATTATGAATTCCTAGTCTTAAGGTTATCGTTCTCATAAGCCTTTGCTTGATGATATGGAAACATTCCATAGCTTAATAATTCTCTCTTTGACATCTTAGGAATTGAGTATCCTTCTCTCAATTTATGCCTATCCTCATCTTATGTTAATATGTGCAATTCTGAGGAACAGAGAAATCGGGGGCCGATGTGCAAAAATCGGGGCCCGATTTTTGCCGTAAGTTCCATGGGAAATAAGCCTTGAAATCGGTGGCCGAACTCTCCAAATCGGTGGCCGATTTTATCAATTGCAGGGTTCAAAATTTTGCTTCTAAGGCTAATCCAATCCTTTCCAAACTTCAAAACAACTTATGGGAAGAAATTCCAAAACATATAAGTAGCTAATAACATGATTAACTAAGGGATTAACCAAGCATAAGGAATTGGACACTAATAATAAATTGTTTCCAAACCACAACATATTCATCAAAATCAACAAGGTGGGTTCTAAACCCCAAGGGAACTCACCTCAACCATGCTAGCTTCTTTCCCAAGCTTTCCCTTGCTTCTTCTCCAATCTTAGTTTAGGTTTTCCTTTCCTTCTTGTTCCATTCTTCCTTTCTCTTGTTCTAGTTTCACCAACCAAGCTTGCTTGCAAGTTTCTACCAAGAATTTCTTTAAGAGATGTTGAATTAATGGAGAGGGAGATGAGGGAGAGGAGGGCGTGTGACATGAGAGGAAGGAGGGAAGAGAGGCTGAATGGGAAAGAGAGAGAAAGAGATGAGGATTGAATTGGAAAATATCTTGTTCCATGTTTAAATAATCTTCCTTTGCCTCTTAATTACTAATATGCCATTGCTTGCTCTATAATCTTTAAACATCGACAACAGTCACTTATAAGCGGGATATTACACTTACCACATAAATAACCCATTAACTGACAATTTACCAAATTGTCCTTTGCTTAAAACATTCCGATACATCGTCTCAATATTAATAATTGTTCGAGTCTTAGGTGGGATGTTACACCCCCAAAATCAGCCAACATTTACAACAATTTATTAGCACCTGAATTACATACTTAGACAATGTGATACAACTAAAAGGAATCCAAAAACTAGTAATAAAGGATTGCATCTCAATGTATATTCTAATATTATACATGATGTGAAATAAAATATAAGCTATTAATTAACAGTTTCCTTTATCTTTTTGAATTGATTTATTTTTCGAACATAGTTTATGTTATGATGACAAGATAAGAAGAGTTGCGTATCATGGGGTATACATGCATTCTTTTTTTTTTCTAGTTCGTAGGAGTGTTCAGATCCATTTAGTAAAAAAAAAGAGTGTTCAAATCAAAATTAAAATCGAAGAGCAATTTTAAAAATTATGCACACACTTATAGTTGTATTACTTGATTATAGATGTGTTTACCCTGCTTTTTGGTAAACAACCGCTGGTTATAGATTTATTGCTTGCGAGATCAACCAGTAATCTCAGGCCATTGTGTGTCAAGTTTGCTTGAGTATCTTCGCATATTTTTATGTATTTTTATATGTTTCGAATAGAAGAATGAAACAAACAATATCTCCAAGTTCGGTTGCTTGAACTTATCGACAATGAATTATAGTATAAAAGTAGATTGCAGAAATTAACTTAGAGTAAAGTAAACTGCATTGATTTGAAATAAAGGTTGTTCACAAGGATCATACATGATTCGTGACTCTTTTCTCGCTGTAACTTGGATACTTCGTGTAACGCCTAGAATTTAATTTTATTATTTTATTGAATTATAATGAATTAATATAATTTAATAGATTAAATAGAATTAAAATGGCATTAAAGGCATTATGGGAAATTAAGAAAGAGGGAAGTGGAATAGAAAAAAGAGGTATACGCGTGAAGAGGTTTCATTTTTTTGTTGTGTTTTCACGTGAAACAGAGAAGAGAAAAGAGGAGAAGCAGAGCCAAGGAAGAAGGTGAAGAACTTGAGAAGAGGAAAAACTGAAGGGGGCGATTTCTTCATAACAAGGTAAGGGTGGGACTAGCTTCTATAAATCTAAGTTTCATAATCCCTAAATTTTGATTTAACGTGTTGATGTTGGTGAATTTGGGAATTAGGGTTGTTGATTATGATAAACTAATGATGGAATGTTAAATTGATGATTTCTATGTTGAGATGTTGATTTTGTTGTGATTCTATGGTGTTGTTACTGATTGGTGCCATGCTTATGCATAAATTGATGAAGTTTTGAATGTTCATAAACATGTGTCAGATGAATGAGTTGTTGGATGATTTTGATGTTAAAGTTGCTTTTCCTGAGTTTTCTTATCTCTGCCCCGAATTTTGAAATAAAAACTGGTATTGATCGGTACAGAATTGGTCTTAGGTGTAAACACAAAAGTTGTAGGTATGGATGTTAGTTTTCTAATGCCGTTGGTCTGACGTCAAAAAGATTTATAGAACTTGAGTTATGGTCAAATTTCTGCACGTAGGTCACAGTGAATTTTTATGGACTCTCTGCACAACTTTTCCGAATTTGAAACGAAAACTGGTATTGATCGGTACAGAATTGGCCTTGGGTGTAAACATGAAGGTTTTAGATAATTTTGTTAGCTTTCCAGTGGCTTTGGGTTGACGTGAAAATGACTTTTAGTTTTTGAGTTATGATGAAAATACTCCAAGGAGGTCTTAGCGAAATTGTACGGTGACAGCATTCTCTGTTTCATGTTTTTGCGTCTTTTTCACACGTCTCCGTTTTAAATTGGTCTTTGGTATAAACATGAAAGTTGTTGATAATTGTGATAATGATGTGTTGTGATAATGATGTGTGATGATAACGATGTGCTGTGATAATGATGATAACGATGATGATGTATATGATAATGAAGTTGTTGTTGACGTTGTATTTGTTGTAAATGTTGCATTGTCGAGTCCAGTACATATGCATTAAGTGATGGGGGTGTATGCCCGACATGTCTATTATGACATTATGAATTAAGTGATGGGGGTGTATGCCCGACATGTCTATATGACATTTACGATGGGGGTGTATGCCCGACATGTCCTATTATGACATATTTTGCGATGAATTGGTACCACATGCATGTTGCATACTTGAGTCAGTGATGTTGCATTGTTGAGTCGGTCGATGTTATTGTATTTGATGTTGCATTGAGAGGTGAGATTATGATGTGTATGTGTGATGTATGTATAAGATCTGATGGTGTTGTTTGATGATGTTTATGTGAAATGTTAAATTCATCTTTATGAATTATGTACTTATGTTTATGGAATGTGAATCTCACCCCTTCTGTTTGAATGTTGCCTCTACGTGGGTAACGTGCAGATAACCAGGAGTAACCGCTGAAGTGAGTTGATTCCTCGTGTCATTAGGAGTCGCTCTGATATGTAACGGGATGGGAAACTTTTTGATGAATTCATGTGCTATGTATTTTAATTTCAAACTGATGTTGAACCACATTTAGTGGAGTTTTAAACCACGTTGTTTTTGATGTGGCCTTGTGCCTAATGATGTTTAGTTTTAATTATGAAGTTGAATTTCCGCTGCGATGGTTTTGACGTTATTGAAAAGTCTGTTTTGAAATAAATAGCAAACTATCCTATTTATAAATTGTAAACGAAGTGCGACATCCCGTCAAGGTTGAAACTCTGATTTATTTTAAATGAAATTTTCAAGTTGGGAAAACGGGGTGTTACAATTGGTATCAGAGCCTGGTTGGTCCGTCCGACCAATTAGATGAGTCTTGAGTCCCTTGTGTCGCGTGATAGCTAAATACTATCATTGTGATGTTGATGTTTGATTGTTGTCTGCTGTGTAGATTTTAGAATATGGCTGGAAGAGGACAAGGTGCTGCTATTGCTGCTGCGTTGCATGCCGTTGCTCAAGCTGTGGGGCAACATCCGAATGCTGGTGCTGGAGGTAATGATGGAGTGAGAATGCTGGACATGTTCCTGAAGAATCATCCGCCTACTTTCAAAGGGAGGTATGATCCTGATGGAGCACAGACTTGGCTAAAAGAGGTGGAAAGAATTTTCCGAGTCATGCCGTGCAGTGATGCTCAGATGGTGCGCTTTGGCACACACATGTTGGCAGAAGAAGCTAATGATTGGTGGGTGAGCCTTCAACCAATTCTTGCGAATGGGGGCGAGGTGGTGACTTGGGATGTGTTTAGGAGAGAGTTCCTGAACAGGTATTTTCCGGAGGATGTCCGTGGAAAGAAGGAGATCGAATTCCTTGAATTGAAGCAGGGTGATATGACGGTGACAGAGTATGCTGCGAAATTTGTGGAGCTGGCGAAATTTTACCCGCATTATACACCTGAGACAGCTGAGTTTTCGAAGTGTATCAAGTTTGAGAATGGTCTGCGTGCTGAGATTAAGCGGGCCATTGGTTACCAGAAGATCCGTCGGTTTTCTGAGTTGGTGAGTAGCTGCAGGATTTACGAAGAGGACACCAAAGCTCATTACAAAATTATGAATGAGCGGAGGGGAAAGAATCAACAGAACCGTCCTAAACCTTACAGTGCTCCAGCTGATAAGGGTAAGCAGAAGGTGAATGATGAGAGGAGACCCAAGAGGAAAGAAACTCCGACTGAGATTGTTTGCTACCAATGTGGTGAGAAGGGTCATAAGAGTACTACTTGCAATGTTGAAGTGAAAAGATGTTTCCGCTGTGGCAAGAAAGGGCATGTAGTTGCAGATTGTAAGTTTAATGACGTTGTCTGTTTCAACTGTAATGAGGAAGGTCATACTAGTACTCAGTGCAAGAAACCCAAGAAGCCTCAGAATAGTGGAAAGGTGTTTGCTCTAGCTGGTGCCCAGACAACTAATGAAGACCGTTTGATCAGAGGTACTTGTTTCATTAATGGTACTCCTTTAATTGCTATTATTGATACTGGTGCTACTCATTGTTTTATTGCTGCTGATTGTGCATCTAAGTTGGGTCTTGTGTTATCTAGTATGAATGGGGAAATGGTTGTCGAAACTCCATCTATGGGTTCGGTGACTACTTCGCTAGTGTGTCTGAGATGTCCATTGTCTATGTTTGGTCGAGATTTTGAAGTTGATTTGGTTTGTTTACCTTTGAGTGGAATGGATGTCATCCTTGGTATGAACTGGTTGGAGTATAACCGTGTTCATATTAACTGTTTTAATAAGTCGGTGCGTTTTTCTTCTGTTGAAGAAGATAGTGGAGTTGAGCTTTTGTCTGCTAAGCAGCTGAAGCAGATGGCATGTGATGAAGTCCAGATGTTCTCCTTGATGGCATTTTTGTCCATTGAGAATCAAGAGAAGATTGATAAGTTGCCTGTGGTGTGTGAATTTCCAGAAGTTTTTCCCGATGAGATTCCTGATGTGCCGCCGGAGAGGGAAGTTGAATTTTCAATTGATCTTGTTCCGGGTACGAAGCCGGTGTCGATGGCACCTTACCGAATGTCGGCTTCCGAGCTAGCAGAGTTGAAGAAACAATTGGAAGACTTGTTGGATAAGAAGTTTGTAAGGCCGAGTGTTTCACCGTGGGGAGCACCTGTGTTATTGGTTAAGAAGAAAGATGGCAGCATGAGGTTGTGTGTTGATTATTGGCAGCTGAACAAAGTGACGATCAAGAATAGATATCCGCTCCCGAGGATTGATGATTTGATGGACCAGTTGGTGGGTGCTTGTGTTTTTAGCAAAATTGATTTGAGATCGGGTTATCATCAGATTAAAGTGAAGGATGAAGATGTTCAGAAGACGGCCTTTAGAACACGTTACGGACATTATGAATATTCGGTGATGCCGTTCGGTGTTACGAATGCGCCAGGAGTATTTATGGAATATATGAACCGTATTTTTCATAACTATTTGGATCAATTTGTTGTTGTTTTTATAGATGACATTTTGATATACTCCAAGACCGAGAAAGATCATGCGGAGCATTTGAAGATTGTGTTGCAAGTGTTGAAAGAGAAGAAGCTGTATGCCAAGTTATCAAAGTGTGAATTTTGGTTGAAAGAGGTGAGTTTTCTTGGCCACATTATTTCAGGTAGTGGTATTGCGGTTGACCCATCTAAAGTGGAAGCAGTATCACAATGGGAGACCCCTAAGTCGGTGACTGAGATTAGAAGTTTCCTTGGTTTGGCTGGATATTATCGCAGATTTATAGAAGGATTCTCGAGGATTGCACTTCCGTTGACGCAGTTGACTTGTAAAGGTAAAGCTTTTGTGTGGGATGTTCATTGTGAAACCAGTTTTAATGAATTGAAGCAGCGTTTGACGACGGCTCCAATCTTGATTTTGCCGAAGCCAGATGAGCCTTTTGTGGTGTATTGTGACGCGTCCAAGTTGGGATTAGGTGGTGTGCTTATGCAAGATGGTAAAGTAGTGGTTTATGCATCAAGACAGTTGAGAATTCATGAACGGAACTATCCTACGCATGATCTTGAGTTGGCCGCAGTGGTATTTGTGCTGAAGATTTGGAGACACTATTTATATGGTTCAAGATTTGAGGTGTTTAGTGATCATAAAAGTTTGAAGTATCTATTTGATCAGAAGGAGCTAAATATGAGGCAGCGAAGATGGCTTGAACTGTTGAAGGATTATGATTTTGGACTGAATTATCATCCAGGTAAAGCTAACGTTGTTGCTGATGCTTTGAGCAGGAAAACCTTGCATATGTCTGCTATGATGGTTAAAGAGTTTGAGTTGCTTGAACAATTCAGAGATATGAGTTTGGTTTGTGAATTGGCACCTCAGAGTGTGAAGTTGGGTATGTTGAAGATTAACAATGAATTTTTGAGTAATATCAGAGAAGCTCAGAAAGTAGATGTGAAGTTGGTGGATTTGATGAATGAGGCTGAGGGTAGTGATTTCAAAATTGATGATCAAGGAGTGTTGAGGTTTAGAGGCAGAATTTGTATACCTGATAACGATGAGATGAAGAAGATGATTCTTGAGGAAAGTCACAGAAGTAGCTTGAGTATTCATCCGGGAGCTACGAAAATGTATCATGATTTGAAGAAGCTGTTTTGGTGGTCTGGTTTGAAGCGAGATGTGGCTCAATTTGTGTATTCATGTTTGACTTGTCAGAAGTCGAAGGTTGAGCATCAGAAACCTGCTGGGTTGTTGACACCGTTGGATGTGCCAGAGTGGAAGTGGGATAGTATATCCATGGATTTTGTGACGAGTTTGCCGAATACTCAGAGAGGACATGATTCAATTTGGGTGATTGTGGATAGGTTGACGAAGTCTGCGCATTTCCTTCCGATAAATATTAGTTATCCTGTGTCGCAGTTGGCAGAGATTTACATTCGAGAGATTGTGAAGTTGCATGGTGTTCCGTCGAGTATTGTGTCAGACAGAGATCCAAGATTTACTTCTAGATTTTGGAAGAGTTTGCAGGAAGCATTGGGTTCTAAATTGAGGTTGAGCTCGGCTTATCATCCGCAAACAGATGGTCAGTCGGAAAGGACGATTCAATCACTAGAAGATTTGTTGAGAATATGTGTTCTTGAGCAGGGTGGAGCTTGGGATAGTCATCTACCGTTGATAGAGTTCACTTATAACAACAGTTACCATTCTAGCATTGGAATGGCACCTTTTGAGGCATTGTATGGTAGGAGGTGCAGAACTCCTTTGTGTTGGTTCGAGGCTGGTGAGAGTGCAATTGTGGGACCAGAAATTATTCAGCAAACTACTGAGAAGGTCAAATTGATACAAGAGAAGATGAAAGCATCGCAGAGTCGGCAGAAAAGTTATCATGATAAGCGAAGAAAAGACCTTGAGTTCCAAGAAGGTGATCATGTGTTTTTGAGAGTCACTCCGATGACTGGTGTTGGACGTGCATTGAAATCGAAGAAGCTGACTCCGAAGTTCATTGGTCCTTATCAGATATCAGAAAGGATAGGAACAGTTGCTTATAGAGTGGGATTACCACCGCATCTTTCAAATTTGCATGATGTGTTTCACGTGTCGCAACTTCGGAAGTATGTTGCAGATCCCTCTCATGTGATTCCGAGAGATGATGTGCAGGTTAGAGACAATCTTACGGTGGAGACATTACCACTGAGGATTGAAGGCCGTGAGATGAAGAAGTTGAGGGGCAAAGAGATTCCTCTCGTGAAAGTTGTTTGGGGAGGACCAACTGGCGAAAGCTTGACGTGGGAGCTGGAAAGCAAGATGTTGGAGTCTTATCCAGAGTTATTTGCATGAGGTACATTTTCGAGGACGAAAATTTTATAAGTTGGGGAGAGTTGTAACGCCTAGAATTTAATTTTATTATTTTATTGAATTATAATGAATTAATATAATTTAATAGATTAAATAGAATTAAAATGGCATTAAAGGCATTATGGGAAATTAAGAAAGAGGGAAGTGGAATAGAAAAAAGAGGTATACGCGTGAAGAGGTTTCATTTTTTTGTTGTGTTTTCACGTGAAACAGAGAAGAGAAAAGAGGAGAAGCAGAGCCAAGGAAGAAGGTGAAGAACTTGAGAAGAGGAAAAACTGAAGGGGGCGATTTCTTCATAACAAGGTAAGGGTGGGACTAGCTTCTATAAATCTAAGTTTCATAATCCCTAAATTTTGATTTAACGTGTTGATGTTGGTGAATTTGGGAATTAGGGTTGTTGATTATGATAAACTAATGATGGAATGTTAAATTGATGATTTCTATGTTGAGATGTTGATTTTGTTGTGATTCTATGGTGTTGTTACTGATTGGTGCCATGCTTATGCATAAATTGATGAAGTTTTGAATGTTCATAAACATGTGTCAGATGAATGAGTTGTTGGATGATTTTGATGTTAAAGTTGCTTTTCCTGAGTTTTCTTATCTCTGCCCCGAATTTTGAAATAAAAACTGGTATTGATCGGTACAGAATTGGTCTTAGGTGTAAACACAAAAGTTGTAGGTATGGATGTTAGTTTTCTAATGCCGTTGGTCTGACGTCAAAAAGATTTATAGAACTTGAGTTATGGTCAAATTTCTGCACGTAGGTCACAGTGAATTTTTATGGACTCTCTGCACAACTTTTCCGAATTTGAAACGAAAACTGGTATTGATCGGTACAGAATTGGCCTTGGGTGTAAACATGAAGGTTTTAGATAATTTTGTTAGCTTTCCAGTGGCTTTGGGTTGACGTGAAAATGACTTTTAGTTTTTGAGTTATGATGAAAATACTCCAAGGAGGTCTTAGCGAAATTGTACGGTGACAGCATTCTCTGTTTCATGTTTTTGCGTCTTTTTCACACGTCTCCGTTTTAAATTGGTCTTTGGTATAAACATGAAAGTTGTTGATAATTGTGATAATGATGTGTTGTGATAATGATGTGTGATGATAACGATGTGCTGTGATAATGATGATAACGATGATGATGTATATGATAATGAAGTTGTTGTTGACGTTGTATTTGTTGTAAATGTTGCATTGTCGAGTCCAGTACATATGCATTAAGTGATGGGGGTGTATGCCCGACATGTCTATTATGACATTATGAATTAAGTGATGGGGGTGTATGCCCGACATGTCTATATGACATTTACGATGGGGGTGTATGCCCGACATGTCCTATTATGACATATTTTGCGATGAATTGGTACCACATGCATGTTGCATACTTGAGTCAGTGATGTTGCATTGTTGAGTCGGTCGATGTTATTGTATTTGATGTTGCATTGAGAGGTGAGATTATGATGTGTATGTGTGATGTATGTATAAGATCTGATGGTGTTGTTTGATGATGTTTATGTGAAATGTTAAATTCATCTTTATGAATTATGTACTTATGTTTATGGAATGTGAATCTCACCCCTTCTGTTTGAATGTTGCCTCTACGTGGGTAACGTGCAGATAACCAGGAGTAACCGCTGAAGTGAGTTGATTCCTCGTGTCATTAGGAGTCGCTCTGATATGTAACGGGATGGGAAACTTTTTGATGAATTCATGTGCTATGTATTTTAATTTCAAACTGATGTTGAACCACATTTAGTGGAGTTTTAAACCACGTTGTTTTTGATGTGGCCTTGTGCCTAATGATGTTTAGTTTTAATTATGAAGTTGAATTTCCGCTGCGATGGTTTTGACGTTATTGAAAAGTCTGTTTTGAAATAAATAGCAAACTATCCTATTTATAAATTGTAAACGAAGTGCGACATCCCGTCAAGGTTGAAACTCTGATTTATTTTAAATGAAATTTTCAAGTTGGGAAAACGGGGTGTTACACTTCGAGTGTGTAGAATATTATGTACGTGATTTTGTGATCCCATTTTCCTCATGGAAAACTGTTATTTATTCTAAAGGAAATAACTATACAATCCTATCCACACTTCTAACCGCTAATAACGCTTAATAACAGAGAAAAAACAACTTGAAATTCAAATCTTGCTCTTTCGACAGCCTTGACTTTTGACAGTTTGTAAAAGAAACTTCCCTAAACAAAATCAACCTTTGCTTTGCTGATGTGCGCTTCGACCAATCGAAACTCCTTTAGACTAAAAGTTCCCATTTTCCTCCACGTTTCTAATCAAACCAATGGTAACTGTATTTTATGTCCTTTGTCGAAAAACACAGGTTACAAGACGTATACAAGTTTCTTAATCCACTTTATTTTTAGAATTTCGGGTAGGAAGACATTTTTATCAATCAAAGTGGTACTAATGACTATTTTACAATTGGTCCCAAAGAAAATTGAACTTTGCACCTAGATGTTATAATGTTAATCCTACCACTAGTACCTTAGGTGTGGTTTCTTTTGTTTGGTGTTAACCCTCCTGATTCCTTATTTAAAAAAAAAACAAAAAACTGTTAATTCCTTGGGGAAAGCGACCCTAATAATACGGAGTTCTGACGGGAGGTAAGTAAAGTTTGGTAGAGAATTATTCCATTCAGGAATCGAACTCGGGTTCTCTCAAACGATTTGTCCTTTGGTGTAGCTCATTAACCACTTGAGTATAATAACAATAAATATATAATTAAAATATATTTATTATAATCAAAATATATATTCTTTAGTAATAAGAAAGATCATAGTCAAAATATAAAGTCAAAATCTTAAAAGTTATTACCTACTATTTTTTAAATATTCAATTTAATAGTTTATTGATTCTTTTTGTTTAAAATCACTATATAAAAATTATTATAAATATAGTAATTATTATATAGTAAAAAAAAAGGAGTGTTCAAATCCAAATTAAAATCGAAGAGCAATTTTTTTTTTTTTTAGGAAGAGCAATTTTAAAATATTATGCACGCACTTATAGATGTATTACTTGATTATAGATGTATACAATTTTCTTAATCCACCTTATTTTTAGAATTTCGGGTAAGGAGAAATTTGTAATATCCCGCCTAAGACTCGAATATTTATTAATATTGAGACGATGTATCAGAAATGTTTGAGCAAAGGACAATTTGGTAAATTGTCAGTTAATGGGTTTATTTATATGGTAAGTGTGATATCCTGCTTATAAGTATCAGATATCAGTGTTAGAAGCTTATTAAGCAAGCGTGGCAATTTTGTAAATAAGTGGCAATGGCGTTATGGTAAATACTTGGCACAAGTGGATTATTTAAAAATAGAGGGGGAAGATATTTTCCTTCACTCTCTTCTCACCCTTCTCTCTCAAAATCTGATTCCTCTCCCTCTTCCTCTCACTCTCACGCCCTCACCATCACTCTAGCCTTCACCCATCAAGCTTCATCCAATTCTTGTAAGATTTAAGCAAGCAAGCTCAAGTTTTGAAAGTTTAGAACAAAAGGAATAAGAAGAATCAAGGAGAAATCAAGCTAGGGTTTTGGAATGAGCTTAGTAAGCACCAATCAAGGTTTAAGGTGAGCTCTCTTGGGTTTTAGAACTCTCCTAAAGTGAGTTTTATGTGTTATACAATTTAAGAAAAAGTTATAGAGTTTTTACCCTAAATTCCTTGCTTGCTAAATCCTTGCTTGTATATGTTTTTAATTGTTATTTTATGAAGGAAAATCATTTTTAGCATGTTTAGCAAGCTTGGGTATCCTTGAATGGGCAAAAATGGTGGAAAAACACATTTTTACACATGACTGTGCTGTCATGGTTGCTACAGCGACCAGCCGTCGATTGTAGCGACCAGGCAGGATTTTTCCCTGCCTACTGGCGCTTGTAGCGACCAGCCTGGCGCTTGTAGCGACCAGCTGGCGCTTGAAGCGAGAGCTTGGCGCTTGTAGCGAAGAAATGTACAATATGACTATGGTACTGAAGAAAAGAAGTCTAGGTCACACAATAAACCTCCTATGTTTACTGGTGACCCAGAAAAATTCTCTTGGTGGAAGAGTAAAATGTACAGTCATATTATTGGGGTTGATGACTCACTATGGGACATCATAGAAGATGGAATCACCATTCCAGTTGATGAAGAAGGTGTTGCTGTCAACAGAAGAGCTCTAAGTGATGCAGAAAGAAAAATCTATAGGAAGCATCACCATGTCAGAGGTATTATTGTGGACTCATTACCTCACACTGAGTATCAGAAGCAGAGTGACAAGTCCACAGCAAAAGCCATCTTCACATCCCTTTGCTCTAACTATGAAGGTAATAAGAAAGTTAGAGAAGCTAAGGCAAACATTCTTGTTCAGCAATATGAACTGTTCAGAATGAAAGAGGATGAAAATATTGAGACTATGTTCTCAAGATTTCAGACTCTGGTTTCTGGACTTCAGATTCTGAAGAAGAGTTATACCACAGCTGACCATGTGAACAAGCTCTTAAGAAGTCTGCCATCCAAATGGAGACCTAAAGTGACTGCTATTGAGGAAGCTAAGGATCTGAATACTTTAAGTATTGAGGATCTTATAAGCTCCCTCAAGGTGCATGAACTGGGACTCAATGAGGATGAGTCTGTTAGAGAACCAAAAACATTGGCTCTAAAGTCTAAAAGAAAACCTGCTAAAGCCTTGAAAGCTATTGAATCTGAAGAAGAGTTTCCTGAGGGAAATTCTGATGAAGATTCAGATGCTGATGAGCTTGCAATGATTTCTAAAAGACTTCAGTATCTGATGAATAGGAAGAAAAAATTCTCTAACAGAAGCAGTAACTTTAGAGGATCTAGTTCTGGTTCAAAGAGGGATATCCAGAAGGAAAGCTGCTACAACTGCAAGAAGCATGGGCACTTCATTGCTGACTGCCCTGATCTTCAGAAGGAAAAATCAAAGGAAAAAGCAAAGAAGTCCAGGTCAAAGTCCAGCAGTTTCAGAAACAAGCTTAAGAAGAGTCTCATGGCAACATGGGATGATCTGGACAATGAGTCAGAATCTGATGAGGAAGAAGCAAACCTGGCCCTGATGGCAACTGCATCTTCTGATGTTGAATCATGCTCAGATTCTGATGAAGAAGATGAGGTATACTCTGAACTCTCTAGATCTGAGTTGATTGAAATAGTTAATGATCTTATGAGTCATCTTAAATGCAAGTTAAAAGAAATTAAATCTTTGAAAAATCAAACTAACTTGCTATCTGAGGAAAATCTTAAACTTCAGAATCAGATTCTTGAATATGATGAAGAAGTTGAAGAACTCAGAAAAGAGGCTCATAAGAAATCTGAAAAGGTCCCTAATGAACAGGAAATAGCTCTTCAAGATTTCATGTTAACTGGATTCAATAGAACTAAAATTGCCTCCATGATGTATAATATGATCAGAAACAAAGGTGAAGGCATTGGCTATGATTCATTTAAACCTTCAAATGAATTAAACTCACCTTCATGTTCTGAAGATATTTTAAAAGGCAATGGTATATGCTTTGTGCCTGCTTCTGATAATTCTGAGAAGTTGAAAGTATCAGAATCTGAGACTAAGTCTGAAGTTCTGAACAACTCAGACTCTGAAGCTTCTGAACCAAAAGGTAAGATGAAGGCAGATGTTAAAACCCTGCCTAAATCTAAGCCAAGAGGTCCCAAGCCTAAGAGTAAGAGGAAATCAGACTCTGAACCTGATAATGTTCAGAATCTGAAGTGTTCAGAACCTGGAACTAATAAGTCTCAGAATCTGAATAAATCTGATTCAAATTTTTCAAAGACTGGGTTTATTAAAACTTCAAAATCTGTTAAACCAGTCAACACAAAACATTTTCAATCTCAGAATGTTAAGAAAAGCAAGCAAAAGCAAACCAATCAGTTTTATGCTTCTGATTATTTTAAGAAAGGCAAAACTGAAGCTTGCCTTGTGCCTGAAGTAAACAAAGTAAGAATTCTGAAGAGATCAGAACCAAAGTGCTCAATGGTTCAAACTCTAAAAAACTCAGAACCAAAGACCTTCAAGTCTCAGGTTCTGAAGAAATCTGAGTTCAAACCTTTGAGAACTCAGGTTTTGAAGTATTCAGGTTCTGAAACTCAGACTGATTCAAGATATAAGGATTCATATCCTAAGTATCAGAACAAGTCTGAATATCATAACTTCAGACACAAGAAGCCAAAACCTTTCAGGACTAACCCCAAAGGACCCATGAAAATCTGGGTACCTAAGTCTGAGATTATTTCAATTGCAGATATGCTTGTCATCCAAAGAAAAGGAAAGGTCCTCGTACCTGGACAGTGGATGCTCGCATCATATGACAGGGGACAAGTCTATGTTCCAAATCCTAACTCTGAAAGAGGGAGGAACTGTGGGGTTTGGAGGAAGTCAGAAAGGAAAGATCATTGGTATTGGTAAGATAGGTAATTCTTCCCTATACATTGATAATGTTTGGCTGGTAGATGGACTTAGACATAATTTACTTAGCATAAGTCAATTATGTGATAGTAATTATGAAGTCCTGTTTAATAAGAACACTTCCACTGTAATCAGTAGCAAAGATAAGTCTGTAGTGTTCAGAGGCAGCAGGAAAAACAATGTTTACAAAATTAATTTTTCTGAATTGGTTCAGCAGAAGGTAGTTTGCCTTCTGTCTGTGAGTGATGAGAAATGGGTGTGGCACAAAAGGCTGGGACATGCTAACTGGAGACTCATCTCTAAGCTTAGCAAGTTACAGCTGGTCAGAGGCTTACCCCAGATTGATTATCACTCAGATGCACTGTGCAGTGCATGCCAAATTGGAAAGTTTTCTAAAACTTCTTTTAAACCAAAGAACATTGTTTCCACCTATAAACCTCTAGAACTCCTTCACATTGATCTGTTTGGTCCTGTTGGAACAGCTTCAATCAATGGGAAGAAGTATGGACTTGTTATTGTTGATGATTATAGTAGGTGGACTTGGGTTAAATTCCTCAGAACCAAGAATGAAACATATGATCTGTTTTTCAAATTCTGCAAACAAGTACAAACTGAAACTGATTTGAAAATTTTGAAAATCAGAAGTGATCATGGTGGTGAATTTGAAAATGAACCTTTTGAAAATTTTTGTGAAGATCATGGAATTCTCCATGAGTTCTCATCTCCTAGAACTCCACAACAAAATGGAGTTGTAGAGAGAAAGAACAGGTCTTTACAAGAAATGGCCAGAACCATGATCCATGAGTCTAAAATTGCTAAGTACTTTTGGGCAGAAGCTGTAAACACAACATGTTATATTCAGAACAGGATCTACATCAGACCCATTCTGAATAAAACAGCATATGAATTATTTAAAGGAAGAAAACCAAGTATTTCTTATTTTCATCAGTTTGGTTGTACATGTTACATACTAAACAATAAAGTCTACCTAAAGAAATTTGATGCCAAGGCTCAAAAGGGTATCTTTTTAGGATACTCAGAGAGATCTAAGGCATACAGGGTGTATAATTCTGAAACACATGCTGTTGAAGAAGCTATACACATTAGGTTTGATGATAAGAAGCCTGGTAGTGAAATACCAGAGCTGGTTGAGAGTTTTGCAGATGTCAGAATCTCAGAAGAGCCTTCAGAAGCTGAAAACAATGAAGAATCTGAGAAACTCTCCAACAATGACACTACTCCTGGAGCTAATCAAGATCATCATGGCTCTGAACAAATCCCTAATGGTTCTTCAGAAGCCAATCCACCCAGAACCTCATTCAAGTACAAGTCTTCACATCCTGAGGAATTGATCATTGGAAACAAGAACAGTCCAAGGAAGACAAGATCAGCATTCACTCAGAATGAGTCTATGCTTAGCCTGCAATCCATGATTGAGCCTACAACTGCTGATGAAGCACTTGCTGATGATGGTTGGATTGTAGCAATGCAAGAAGAGCTGAACCAATTTCAAAGGAATGATGTATGGGATCTTGTTGCAAGACCTGATCAGAAGAACATCATTGGAACAAAATGGGTGTTCAGGAACAAGCTCAGTGAACAAGGAGAAGTGATCAGAAACAAGGCTAGATTAGTAGCTCAAGGGTACAGCCAGCAAGAAGGAATAGACTACACTGAGACATTTGCTCCAGTTGCAAGACTGGAAGCAATCAGGTTACTTCTTTCTTATGCTATTAATCATGATATCATCTTGTATCAAATGGATGTTAAGAGTGCTTTCTTAAATGGTGTAATTTCTGAAGAAGTGTATGTAAAACAACCTCCTGGTTTTGAAGATGTTAAATATCCAAATCATGTTTTTAAACTTAAGAAGTCTTTGTATGGTCTGAAACAAGCTCCCAGAGCTTGGTATGAAAGGCTAAGCAACTTCTTAATTAAAAATGGTTTTGTGAGAGGTCAAGTTGACAATACACTCTTTAGAAAAACTGTTAAGAAAGAAATCTTAATTGTACAAATCTATGTTGATGATATCATATTTGGTTCTACTAATGCCTCCCTTTGCAAGGAATTTTCTAAGTTAATGCAGGATGAATTTGAAATGAGCATGATGGGTGAGCTGAAATTCTTTTTGGGAATTCAAATCAACCAATGCAAAGATGATGTCTATGTTCATCAGTCCAAATACACCAAGGAGCTTCTGAAGAAGTTCCAGTTGGATGATTGCAAGCTGATGACAACACCAATGCATCCTACCTGCACATTAAGCAAAGAGGACAATGGCTCTAAAGTAGATCAGAAGCTGTACAGAGGTATGATAGGTTCTCTCCTATACTTAACTGCTTCTAGGCCAGATATTTTATTTAGTGTATGTATGTGTGCTAGATTCCAATCAGATCCTAGAGAATCTCATATGACTGCTGTCAAGAGAATCTTCAGGTATCTGAAAGGAACAACTAATTTGGGACTTCTGTATAAGAAATCTCTAAATTATAAGCTAGTTGGATTCTGTGATGCTGACTATGCTGGGGACAGGATTGAAAGAAAATCCACCAGTGGAAACTGTCAGTTTCTTGGTGAGAATCTGATATCCTGGGCCAGCAAGAGACAAGCAACCATTGCTTTGTCAACAGCAGAAGCAGAATACATCTCAGCTGCAAGTTGTAGCACACAACTGCTCTGGATGAAACATCAATTAGAGGATTATCAGATTCATGCAGACAATATTCCTATTTATTGTGATAATACTGCTGCTATATGTCTGTCTAAAAATCCAATTCTGCATTCTAGAGCCAAGCACATAGAAATAAAACATCATTTTATAAGAGATTATGTTCAGAAGGGTGTTTTAGATATTCAGTTCATTGATACTGATCATCAATGGGCTGACATATTCACAAAACCCCTAACAGAAGAAAGATTTAATTTTATTAAAAAGAATCTGAACATGCATTTTATCTCTTGAAAATGTGCTTAAATCTGAATGAAATCCTTGATTCTGAGTTTATCATAAGCTAAGACTTATCAAACACTCACCTTCTGAGAGTTTGAATAAAGTTAAGCCTGAAAAACTTCAGAGTCTGAAGGATCAGAACCTGGATTTTCTGACTTCTAAATCTGATAGGAATCTAATGTTGGTCAGAATCTGATAAGTATAGCTATGGGCAATGATGATTAAAGCTTTGAAAGTTATACTCTAATCCTCCCAAAGTCATCAATTTAAAAATGTGATTTTCTGCTCTGATATTCAATGATCAAATTGCTTGACAAAAAATTTTCATTTTGGTATCAGCACTGAAATGTCAATGGTATCAGACTCTGAGACAAACCTTCATATTTTTAAATCAGGCTCTGATACAAGTTCAGCAGTCTTAAAACTGTATTTTGGTATCAGACTCTGAGATAAAATCCTCAATTGGTATCAAGCTCTGAGATATCTTTTCAGTTGGTCTATAATCTAAACTATTTTGTTTTGAAAAATGAGTAAGACCTGCTCTGATCTGAACTATTTTCTTCAAACCAGCTCAGATTTGCTCTGATACTTTCTTGCAAGATTTGCTCTGATACCTTCTTGAGAAGTTTTGCTCTGATACTGAACACAATTTGGTTGTTTTGCTCTGATACTGAACCAATTTGTACTGAACAAGTCATGTCTGAACACAGAATGACCTGATCAGAAGCTCTAAACCTTTTTCTGCTTCTGAACAGCATTCTATTTTTAATGCAAGTCATATAATCATTGAAAATCAAGTATGCTCTGATTCTCATCATTGCTGCCTGATTATCCATATGATTGCATAAATATCTCACAAACTTTTGTTCAACCCTCTCCTATATGCTCTGAACCTTTTTCTTTGAAATGTTTTTCAAACTCTTTTAAAAAGGGGAAACTGAACTGCTCTGATACATGCTTTCAAACTCTTTTAAAATTCTTTTCTGCTCTGATACAGATATTTTCAAACTCTCTTGACAAAGGGGGAGAAATTTTCTGTGTTGGGGAGTAAGTAAAACTTTTTGTTGATGACAAAAGGGGGAGTAAGGTAAAACAAGTATTAAAGCACCTGAGCTCTAAAATATAAGTTAAATCTGTCAGTAATTAACTTATGAAAGGGGAGTAATAGATATTAAAGCCTAAGGTTCTTGTGTGAACAATTTAACCCCCCTACATAAGTTAAGCTTGTTAGCTTATTAAGCTCTGATACAATTCTGATTGAATTTAACTTATGAGAACAGATTTTAACTCTTAGCCTCTGAAGTGAAATTCTGGCTCTGATACATTTCTGTGAGATACATTACTCTTAGTGAGTAAATTGAATTTAAAATAACTTGGATAAGACTCAGGGAGCTTACAAAACTCATCCTGTGGATTATCAGACTTAGGGGGAGAGCTTACAAACCTCAGAACCTGAAGTCAACAAGTCATTTTGAATTCTGAGTGTAAATTTCACTATATAGTTTTAAGTTAAGCTTAATTAACATGGATAAGAATCAGGGGGAGCTTACAAACCTAACCTTGAGGATTGTCAGACCTAGGGGGAGCTTACAAACCTCTCCTAAAGTCAGATTGTTAATTAAACTTAACAACTATTATGAAATTTTCATATTTGTGTTTTTAACTGAACTTAATTAACTTGGATCAGACTCAGGGGGAGCTTACAAACCTCACACCCTGCAGTTAACTTGTTAATTAAGTTAACAACAATTTTCTGATTTAATACTTATGTTTGTCATCATCAAAAAGGGGGAGATTGTTGGAACAAAATGTGTTTAACAAGTCTCTTATGAATTAAGGGAGATTGTTGAAACATTTATGTGTAAACATATCTCTCTTTATGGTTTTGATGATAACAAAGTGTTAAATAGAAAATTGGTTATTTGCTAATGCTTTGTTCAAGTAATTTCAGAACCATGTGCTTTATGATTATTTATTATGAATGGTTATGGAAGAACAAGCTTAGAGCAAGGAAGGAAAGCTAATAAGCAAGGTTGCAAAGCTAGAAGGAAACTGGGTCTGAAGAAGCACTCCTGAAGAAGTGCTCCTGAAGTAAGAGCTTCTGAAGGGGTCCTGAAGTAGAGCTTCTGAAGTAGTCCTGGAGTGTTGCTCCTGAAGTGCAGCTTCTGAGTCTGAAGGCAGCTTCTGAAGTCTGGGTGCTTCTGAAGAAGTCAACGCAAAGTCAACTCCTGAAGCCAGCTTCTGATCCGTACAAGGCAGCTTCTGATGCAGCAGCTTCTGATGCACTGTTCACAGAGAAGCTTCTGAAGCTGATGTGGCATGGAAAGTGACCAGTACTGTGCGCATTTAATGCCTGGATGTGTCAGAACAACTCAATGGAACAGTTGTCTCCCTGACCCAAACATTCTCCAGCTTTTAAGGTAGGCCATTTCAAATATGGCTGCTGCTCTGTTTTGTTTGAAAAAGTGCAGCACACATTTGCAGAAATCCTAGCTTAGCTTGCAACGGCTCTTTCCTCAAATCAAGCAAATCTTCAATAGCTATATTTCATCTATAAAAGGAAGAAGATTTGAAGAAGAAAATTGTCTAAGACTCTTGAAACGTATTGCTGAACCTGTGCTCTGTTTTCTGTTGAAAAACTGTCAAGTTCAAAAAATCTTAGAAATTCTTCAGTCTTGTTACTTAGAATTTCTTAAGGTTAAGAGTCTTAACCTGTGTTGTATTTAGAGAACACCTCTGATATTTGATCAAGTGTTCATCCCAAATTATTTCATTTGTAAACCAGTTTGGTCCTTAAAGTCTCAGTCTGAATACTGAGCATTTGTAACCTCATTCCTTTGTGGTCTGAGTCAGAAGCCTCTTGACTTAGTGTCTTGAGCATTGAGAAGTCTCTTGACTAAGTGTCTTGAGCATTGGAAGCCTCTTTCTTAGTGATTGAGCAGTGGAAGCCTCTTCCTTTGTGGTTGAGCACTAGAAGCCTCTTCCTTGGTGGTTGAGCAACTGGAAGTCTCTTTCTTAAGTGATTGAGCAAGTGTAATCTTCAGATTATAGTGAAACTCTCTTGTTGGAAAACAAGGGGACTGGACTACTTCTCACATTGAGAAGGAACCAGTATAAATTCTGTGTGTCTCTCTTTCCCTATCTCTTTTCTTTATTTGATCCGCTGCATAACTCTTGATAACAGCTCAGAACTGATTCATATCAGCATCTGAACTTAACCTTAAGTTTGAAAAGAAAAGATAACAAGTTTTTGAGTCACACACAATTCAACCCCCCCCCTTCTTGTGTGTGTTTTTCTCACCTTCATACTCATCATGTACTAAGCACAAGAATGATTTTTAAGTTCAGAGTTAGGAACCCTTTTCATAGGTTAAGTAATTAAGAATGAATTATTCAAGAATGCATCAGATATGCATAAGTTAAAGTTATAAGATATATATATGTACAAAGAATAAGAACAAAGTAATTATAAGATGGGCTTGATGTGTCTCTCGTATGCTCGCTAGTTAGGATACGAGGGGTTCCTGTGAAGTTACCGCCTTAAATGGCAGCCGGAACGGTGAAGTTACCGTATTAACGAGCCAACTTGTACTCATTCAAATGTATGTATTATTATTATTGAAAATTTTAATGTACCCAGTATCAGATTAATACGCATGCTAAATATTCTAGATAATTTAGTATGGGTGTTACAATTGGTATCAGAGCAGGTCGATTCAGACCGTGCCTTGGGTCATTAAAGTTTCAATAAAAGTAGTGGGACCATTGGGTTCCGGATGTTGTTCTAAAGGTCACATCTAGTTGAGCCTGATCAACTCAGTCTAGTATATGACAATTAGGATAAATATCCGAGAGATGAATGTGACCAAGGAGGAATGAGGTTTACGAAGGGCGAAGAAGTATTCAACGCCAAATGGTGGCCATCGAACCGTAAAGTGACTAAGCCCATTTACGGCAGAGTTTCAGGAATGTCAGAAATATTTAAGAATAAGGTGAAGAACCTTAACGCAGTTGGACGCGTCAATAGGAGATGTCTCAAAGGAGGAGACATGAACAGTAAGAAATTGTGGAACCATAACTGGAACCGTAGTTGAGAAGTGGTATTAAGGACAGAGTGTGAGGAATCGAAGGACTCGCGCACTCGGATCGGACGAGATTTTGAATCCAATCAGTAGAGAGATTTAATTATTGATTATGAGGATTAATTGGGACAGATGAAGCTGCAGAGTCTGAACTTGCTGGAATTATCGTGCCACGATCATATGGATCAGGACATCCATCGTGCCACGACCTATGCTTCTCGTGCCACGAGAATGACAGTGGAGCACTCCTTAAGAAAGAAAAGATGGTATGTAATCTAGGCCCAAAATGGATGAGTAAGTAGTAATGATAATACCTGTTGCACATTAAAGCGTGTTTCAGGATATGTTCTGTTTGGTAAGCAGATTTGAAATGAGCTAAGTTCGATGGAAAGTTTTATACCAAGAGAAGTGAATTGTATTATTTCCATTACGATGGATCATCGAGATGTTTTATATGAGAAATGCAAGCTCAGCAGCAAGTAATGAGTTCTTAGAACAGGATATTGAACAATAAGTTGAGATCCCTTGATTGGATGAAGAAGACGAGTTTAAGAGGACACATGGTTATAGTAGACCAGTTTTGAAGGATAAGCGGAAATTTTAGCCGAGAGATTATATTGAGACTTTATTATACGGAGGATCGTCTTAGGTACAAAAGGTTAAGATTGTGGTTAATGTTAATGAGTTTTAAGTTTTCAACTGATGAGTTTCCTTCCACAGTTATACTAGAAGCTGAGAGAGATCACCTCGTGTTGATAAGTTCTGAGGGCGGTAATAAGGTACAGATTTCGAACGGTTTAACTATATGCAGAATTACTCAGATGTTAAGATCAATATTTGAATGGTAACTGCAGTAACGAGTTGCTGAAAGAATCAAAAGGTAATGATGAGGTTTTGAAGCTCAAGATTAATTAACAGGAGGGATTCGAAGGTAACCTAAGAGATATGGTAAGACCTTAGAGACCGTATTTGTCTCGGAAAGATTATGAAAATGAAATCCTTACGGATAAAGTTAGAACCAATAGGAACGGGACTCGATTCATTAAAGGATCCAGTATATGAAAGATAAGAATTCCGAGAAATCATAGAATGTTTTAGAAGATGCCACAAGTGATTGTGTGTGGACTTAAGCTGCTCTAGGTATACTTTTAGGTCGGTTTCTGCAATGTTAAAACGAAAATACATGTTGGATTGACCATAAGATGGTCACAGGAACCGGAACATGGAGAATAAGCTAGAACCAGTGTACAAGCTGTTTTGACGGAGTCACTGCTTGGTCCGTAGTGGTTGCTGAAATTGGTTACAAGTTTCGGCGTATCTTTGTGAAAGTAAGTATATGCTCCATGTGCGAAAGGAAACGTAAAGTCAGAAGATGACGATCTATCAGTAAGATAAACCGGTGGTTAAGCCACAAGAGAGTCAACAAAGGTAAGATGATTCTGTCGTGATAGCTAGAAGTCATTAAGGAACAAGTCAGTCAAAGAATTTATTAATGGTGTATTACTCCTACTCTAAAGTGAATTGTTTAGAATCAGAGTTGCGCAGTGAAAAGTAATTCAAGGATGAGTTAACAAACAATTCTAAGCTGAAGCTTAGAGAACAAGGATGCTTGGGTAGTCCTTGTCAGGTGAACCACAGGAGGGCAATAAGTGCCCAATTATTGAACCACAGAATATCAGAGAGCAGTGACGACTCGAACTTGTTATAAGTTCTAGAAGGAAATTTTAAAAGTTAAGCCGAGGGATATTTCAAAACCTCGAGACTTAAGAGAAATTGAAATCGAAGCAGTTTAAGATTCTGGGATAAGAATAAGAAAGATATGTTTCTAGCACAATAAGTCTAGAGCAAGGTAAGTCACCGCTAATACGGAAATTCAGCTATTTTAGCTCAGTAACTTAGATGGACTTGAAGAGTAATGTTTAGTCAAAAGGGATCAAGCATAAGGTAACATCCGTAAAAGTTGCACGTGCAAGACGGTAAATCTTTAAAATTGAAGCGTTGATCAGAAACAACGATGCAGTGACATATGAGTGTAAACCATGTTGTACCTACAATCTGTCAACATGTCACATGTATCAGGTTATGTTAGTATTATATATACTTATCAGGCAATACTTAAACTACTCAGATAGTAGTGTAGCAGAATTTCAGCTATGTGATATGTTTTGGCAATAGTGGAACGCAAACAGGAATGTTTAAGTATGAAGGTTTTACCAGAACAGATTTGCTGATATCAACCATATCTTAACAGAAGAGTTCGGAAATTATTGTACTTAATGTTCACCAGTAAAGGAAGAAGGACTTTTATGCAGATTAAAAGTCACTCGTAGTCTACAGTAAAGGGCTACGTAAGTTCAGGTTTTGATTAAAGGATTAAAAGATTAAGCGTACTATTTTTTTTTTGGTAGCAATGGAGTAGAGCTTCCTATTGAAAACAAGGATCTTGGACTCGACGTCCAGAATGAGAAAATAAGTTTACGATGCCGAGAGAATGTAACCACAATTCATGCTATACAGGTTGTTGTATACTCAAGAGATAAACATGGGTAACATTGGCGGGGGCAAACCTGGCAAGCCAGTCGAAAGGCAAATCCCGAATGTTACAAAATGAGTTAAGAGTAAGAAAAGATTCCCAATTGATGTGGTAGTGTCTCAAATATGTTAAGATCAAGAATGATGTCCCGTCAGTCGGACAAGGATGAGATGATGTATTGTGTACCCGTCAGTAGTGTACACGTGCTCGCTTATGTAAGTTGTTGAGTCTTTAAGTGTTGGCTGCATTGTTTGGCAAAACTAAAGTATGGAATAGAAGCTTTTCCTTATGATGAACATTTCTTCAGTTACAAGTTTTCTCATTTGAAGTCATTCAGAAGCTGAAATCTACATCAGAAGCTGAAATACTCATCAGAAGCACTGTAGCACTTCAGAAGCAGTTTCAGGTTCTGAAGCCAGCGTTGACTTCTGTTGACCACATCAGAAGCTGGGTTTGCTGGATTGTTTTTGCACGTATCTTGGGAGATTTAGCAAGGAATTATTCTTGTATATTTGCTTCTAGAAGGCTGGTTTAATTGGAAAAGATATCTTTGAAGATTTGGTTCAAAGTTATGAAAATTCGTATTTTCTGTTTTAAATCTTTCAAAGATTGGATGCAGTTTTATTTGTTACTCTTTTGGAACAATCTTATTCCAGTAACAAATCAATTCAGAAGATTTGGAGCATAATTAAGAGCTTTGCTGAGGATTATAAAAGGAGGAGTTTTGCTATTGAAGACATACGATTTTAGAGAGTTTTAGTTCAGAAAAAGAGTCTGTGTTAGTTTTAAGCTTGTTAGCTTTGTTTTGTGCACCACTCATATGTTTTGAGTTGGTTTAGAGTTTTATAGAGTTGTAATTCATTAAAAGCTTTTAAGCAAGAATGAAGTCTTTGTGTTTTTGAAGTTTTCTGAAAAACAGAGTGTTTTTGACTAAGGGTTTCAGTAACTGGGTTTAGTTACTTGAATAGGAAGATAGTGGATTCTATTACTCAGAGTTGGGTAGAAGTCTTACTAGGTGGAGGTTAATTGCTTGGGATAAGAACTGGGAGTCAGTGTCTGAGTCTTAAGGATTAAATCCAATAGTGGATTTCCTTCCTGGATTGGTATCCCCCAGAGTAGGAGGTGTTTACTCCGAACTGGGTTAACAAACATTGTGTGTTCTTTAGCTTTCCTGCACTTTATTTTCTGCTCTTGCATTGTGTTTACTTGTGCTCTGTTTTAGCATTTTATTGTGCCCTGCGTTTTGTTCAGAACCTGTTTGGTTCAGAACCTGGTAACTCTCTTATTGCCTGGCCAGAATTTTAATTGGCATCAGAGCAGGCACCCTGCCTGTATTTTGGGTGAGATCCAGAGGACTTAATTTCTGGTAAGCATGGATAGAGAAGGAGGATATGTCAATAGACCACCCCTACTAGATGGCACAAACTATGAATGTGAAGGTTATGGACATATCAAGTCTGAATGTCCTACTTTCCTTAAGAAGCAGAAGAAAAGCCTAGCAGTTGCATGGTCTGATGATGGTTCTGAAGAAGATGATGTTAGTGAATTTGATATGTGTGATACTGGTCTGGTAGTGAGGTCAGGAGCTATCTTGAAGAAAGAAGCTGTTTTAGAATCTGAGACCTTTTCAGAGTCTGACTCAGAGTCTGAAGCCTCATCTGTGTCTGAAGCTGCTAAAACCTCATATGATGAACTAGCTGATAACTACAAGAAGCTGTATACCAGAAGTGCTGAGGTTTGCAAACAAGTTTTGGATCAGAAGGAGACTATTCTACAACTGGAGGCTGAAAAAGGTGAACTGTTAGTGCAGAATTCAGATTTAAAAGAAGAAGTGAATCAACTGAACTCCCAACTTGATCAAATGAAGAAGCAAGTGAAGATGTTGAACTCTGCTACTGATAAGTTGGAGGACATTTTGGGGAATCAGCAACAAGGAAAAACTGGTTTAGGTTTTGTTGATCAGACTCAGATTCCTAAACAGATGAGTTTTGTTCCTGCTACTCAAACTCATGATTCTATGGCTGGAACATCAAAGAAGAGACCTCAGAAGCAAGCCCAGATGCAAGGTCAGGAGCATATTCAGATGAGACCTCAAAAGCAAGCTCAGAAGAGACCTCAGATGCAAGGTCAGAAGCAAGTTCAGATGCTGCCTCAGAAGCAACCCCAGAAATTTTTCAGAAACAGAAGGAGGAGAAATCATCCATGGATTTGTCATCATTGTGGAAAGAAAGGGCATATCAAACCATTCTGCTTCAAACTTTATGGCTATCCTGAACATTTCCAATATAGAAGAGTGCAACCAGCTGCACCCAGACACAATGTCCAGAAGGTGTGGAAACCTAAGGTTCAGAATGTTGGCCTGATTGCTCATACTTCATTAAGAGCCACCTCAAAAGAAGACTGGTATTTTGATAGTGGGTGTTCAAGGCACATGACTGGTGTGAAGAAGCTACTGAGCAATATCACATCATATTCCAAAAGCTATGTGACATTTGGAAATGGTGTAAAAGGTCAGATTCTGGGTATTGGTGATTTGAACAGAGAAGGTTTGCCCAGACTTAATGATGTGCTACTGGTGGAAGGATTAACCTCTAATCTGATCAGTATCAGCCAACTTTGTGATCAAGAATTGAAGGTTAATTTCAACAAACTAGAGTGTATTGTTACTGATCAGGAAGATAAGATTCAGATGAGAGGCTGCAGATCCAAAGACAATTGTTATTTGTGGGTTTCTGAAGAAGAAAGAAGTCTGACTTCTTGTCTTATGAGCTCAGAAGAGGAAGTCAAACTCTGGCACCAGAAACTGGGACATTTGCACTTGAAAGGCATGAAGAAAATCCTAAGTACTGAAGCTATCAGAGGTGTACCTAATCTGAAGATCAATGAGGACAATGTTTGTGGTGATTGTCAAATTGGAAAACAAACAAGAAAGTCTCATCCCAGATTAGTTCACCAGGTAACTACTAAAGTACTAGAACTTGTTCATATGGATTTGATGGGGCCTATGCAAGTTGAGAGTATTGGAGGCAAGAGATATGCATTTGTAATGGTAGATGACTACTCAAGATTCACATGGATCAGTTTTGTTAGAGAAAAGTCTGATACTTTTGAAGTATTTAAAGACCTATGCATTCAATTACAAAGAGAAAAAGATTGTGGCATAGTCAGAATTAGAAGTGATCATGGCAAGGAATTTGAAAACAAGAGTTTTTCAGAATTCTGTGCTTCTGAAGGTATAAAGCATGAGTTTTCTGCACCTATCACACCTCAGCAAAATGGTGTAGTTGAGAGGAAGAATAGGACATTAGCAGAATGTGCAAGGGTTATGTTGCATGCTAAGAAACTTCCATATATGTTCTGGGCTGAAGCAATGAACACTGCATGTTACATACACAACAGAGTCACTTTAAAGAAGGGTACTGCATCAACTCTGTATGAATTATGGAAAGGAAGGAAGCCAACTGTGAAGTATTTCCATGTTTTTGGGAGCAGATGTTATATCTTGGCTGACAGAGAGAATAGAAGAAAACTGGATCCCAAGTCTGATGAGGGCATATTCCTGGGTTATTCAGTGAACAGCAGAGCTTACAGGGTGTTTAATTCCAGAACCAAGGTTGTGATGGAGTCCATAAATGTGGTTATTGATGATTTGTCTGCTGGGAATGAAAAGAATGAGCCTGAAGTTGTTCCAGAATCTGAAGCCTCATAAGAACAAACTTCAGAAGCAGAAAAGCATTCAGAGTCTGAAGAAGCAGAAGATCAACCAGATCAAGTTCCAAATGGTAAAGGGCCATCAATTAGAGTTCAGAAAGATCATCCCAAAGACTTAATCATTGGAAGCTTGGATCAAGGGGTCAGAACCAGGAGATCAGAACCAGCTGCTACTGATTCATGTTTTGTGTCTAAGTTTGAACCCAAAAATGTGAAAGAAGCCCTAACTGATGAATTTTGGATTGAAGCAATGCAAGATGAGTTGAATCAATTCAAAAGGAGTGAAGTGTGGGATCTAGTTCCAAGACCTGAAGGGCTGAATGTGATTGGGACTAAGTGGATATTCAAGAATAAAACAGATGAAAATGGTACTGTAGTCAGAAACAAGGCAAGGTTGGTTGCTCAGGGTTATACTCAAGTTGAGGGACTTGATTTTGATGAGACCTTTGCACCTGTGGCCAGACTAGAGTCCATAAGACTACTGTTGGGTGTATCCTGCATTCTCAAGTTCAAGCTATTTCAGATGGATGTGACGAGTGCATTTTTGAATGGATATCTGCAAGAGGAAGTGTATGTTGAACAGCCTAAGGGGTTTGTGGATCCTAAGTTTCCAGAACATGTGTACAAGTTAAAGAAGGCTTTATATGGATTGAAACAAGCACCAAGAGCATGGTATGACAGACTGACTCAGTTTCTTGTGGCTCAAGGTTACAGAAAAGGAGGTTCTGATAAGACTTTGTTTGTGAAAGATGAAAGTGAGAGTCTGATGATAGCTCAGATTTATGTGGATGATATAGTGTTTGGAGGGATGTCTCAGAAGATGGTCAAACTGTTTGTTCAGCAAATGCAATCAGAGTTTGAAATGAGTTTGGTTGGTGAGCTGACATATTTTCTTGGATTACAAGTTAAGCAAATGGAAGATACAATCTTCATCTCTCAGAGTAAATATGCCAAGAACATAGTGAAGAAGTTTGGAATGGAATCAGCTGCTCATAAGAAGACACCAGCTGCTACTCATCTGAAGTTAACCAAAGATGATTAAGGAGTATCAGTGGATCAAAGTCAGTACAGAAGCATGATAAGGAGCCTATTGTATTTAACTGCAAGCAGACCTGATATCACTTATGCTGTTGGAGTATGTGCAAGATACCAAGCTAATCCTAAGATGAGTCATCTGACACAAGTGAAGAGAATCCTGAAGTATGTGAATAGCACAAGTGACTATGGAATCATGTATTCACACAGTTCAAGTTCTGAATTGATGGGATTTTGTGATGCTGACTGGGCTGGAAGTGCTGATGACAGAAATAGCACTTCAGGAGGTTGTTTCTTCTTAGGAAATAACTTGATTTCATGGTTCAGCAAGAAACAAAACTGTGTGTCATTGTCAACTGCTGAGGCTGAGTATATTGCTGCTGGAAGTAGTTGCTCACAATTGGTATGGATGAAGCAGATGCTGGAGGAGTACAACATTGAACAAAGAACTATGACATTGTTTTTTGACAATTTGAGTGCCATCAACATCTCTAAGAATCCAATTCAGCACAGCAGAACCAAACACATAGACATCAGACATCACTTTATCAGAAATCTTGTGGAAGATAAGATTATTCAGCTGGAACATGTAGCTACTGAAGAACAAGTTGCTGACATTTTCACAAAGGCCTTGGATGCTAAGCAGTTTGAAAACTTAAGGAGCAAGTTAGGGGTGTGCTTATATGAAGAATTCTAGCAATTAAAGCAAACTGGGACATTAGTTGAAGATGTTTGTGCAATTTTCCTTCCCTATTTGAAGTCTGAGATTTGTCAGAATTTTGTGGCTAAAAAAGGGGGAGAAAATCTTATGTGATGTGTTGGCTCTGATACCATGTGTTGCTGCTCAGAGAATTAGTTCAGCTTTCAGTTTTGTTCAGAAGTTACTTGTGAAGCTCAGAGTTCAGAACAAATGCAACCAGAGCTGTCAAGGTGTTATTGAGGGGGAGAATGTGTCTCAGGGGGAGTACAAGTTTGTTATATTCCTGAGTGATGTAGTGATCCTGAAGTGTAGTGGTCCTGAAGTGTAATCTTATGTAATGTGTTGGCTCTGATACCATGTGTTGCTGCTCAGAGAATTAGTTCAGCTTTCAGTTTTGTTCAGAAGTTACTTGTGAAGCTCAGAGTTCAGAACAAATGCAACCAGAGCTGTCAAGGTGTTATTGAGGGGGAGAATGTGTCTCAGGGGGAGTACAAGTTTGTTATATTCCTGAATGATGTAGTGATCCTGAAGTGTAGTGGTCCTGAAGTGTAATGGTCCTGAAGAAGATTTGTGCTCAGCTCCTGAAGTGTGCTCTGATACCATTTGGTAGTAAGGGGGAATTTGTTTGTGAAGCTTCAGGGGGAGTATTATGTTGGTCAGAAGTTAATCAGTAGCTCTGATACCATGTTTAAGTGTGTTTGTGTGCTTCAGGAGATCAGAAGCTGAAGCTGTTTTCAGAAAAGTGTTTTATCCGCTGCTTATGTTTATGCTATGATGTATTTTTGTGGAGTTCTTCATTGCTGAGCTGATTATAAGGGAGATTGAAGAACTTGGTTGGTTTTTAGCCAAAAATTTGCCAAAGGGGGAGATTGTTGAGTCTTTAAGTGTTGGCTGCATTGTTTGGCAAAACCAAAGTATGGAATAGAAGCTTTTCCTTATGATGAACATTTCTTCAGTTACAAGTTTTCTCATTTGAAGTCATTCAGAAGCTGAAATCTACATCAGAAGCTGAAATACTCATCAGAAGCACTGTAGCACTTCAGAAGCAGTTTCAGGTTCTGAAGCCAGCGTTGACTTCTGTTGACCACATCAGAAGCTGGGTTTGCTGGATTGTTTTTGCACGTATCTTGGGAGATTTAGCAAGGAATTATTCTTGTATATTTGCTTCTAGAAGGCTGGTTTAATTGGAAAAGATATCTTTGAAGATTTGGTTCAAAGTTATGAAAATTCGTATTTTCTGTTTTAAATCTTTCAAAGATTGGATGCAGTTTTATTTGTTACTCTTTTGGAACAATCTTATTCCAGTAACAAATCAATTCAGAAGATTTGGAGCATAATTAAGAGCTTTTCTGAGGATTATAAAAGGAGGAGTTTTGCTATTGAAGACATACGATTTTAGAGAGTTTTAGTTCAGAAAAAGAGTCTGTGTTAGTTTTAAGCTTGTTAGCTTTGTTTTGTGCACCACTCATATGTTTTGAGTTGGTTTAGAGTTTTATAGAGTTGTAATTCATTAAAAGCTTTTAAGCAAGAATGAAGTCTTTGTGTTTTTGAAGTTTTCTGAAAAACAGAGTGTTTTTGACTAAGGGTTTCAGTAACTGGGTTTAGTTACTTGAATAGGAAGATAGTGGATTCTATTACTCAGAGTTGGGTAGAAGTCTTACTAGGTGGAGGTTAATTGCTTGGGATAAGAACTGGGAGTCAGTGTCTGAGTCTTAAGGATTAAATCCAATAGTGGACTTCCTTCCTGGATTGGTATCCCCCAGAGTAGGAGGTGTTTACTCCGAACTGGGTTAACAAACATTGTGTGTTCTTTAGCTTTCCTGCACTTTATTTTCTGCTCTTGCATTGTGTTTACTTGTGCTCTATTTTAGCATTTTATTGTGCCCTGCGTTTTGTTCAGAACCTGTTTGGTTCAGAACCTGGTAACTCTCTTATTGCCTGGCCAGAATTTTATAAGTAAATTATATGCTATGAATTATACTATGTGTTAATATGTGAGATGACTTATATCGCTCATCACTTGGGCTAGACTCCTATGAGGTTTGGATTTTCAGTGTGGAATATTTGCGCTACGGCTAGGACTCGAGATAAGTAATGAAGTCGGAAAGATCCTTGCATTAACATGTGCGTATACAAAATCAGATGTTTTTCAGTGTAAGGATGATTCTATATGGGGGGGGGGGGGGAGGGGTGTGACATAGGTCTATAAGTAAGATGTAGTCGTATGAGACGAAAGGTAAAGGTAATAAATTCATGGGAAATGAATGCAGTGCAATAAACCTCTGAAGAGCGAAATTAATTCAGGAAGATAAGATTATCCAGTAAAGTATTTGAGATTTAGTGACCGTAAGTTGGATTTGCAAGATGTGTATGAATCAGGAACATAGTCAAGCGAGTCGGATATGATGGTTCAGATAACCTCACATCCTACTACGTATGAGTTATGCAATTCACCATGAGCATTTCAATTAAAGGAAAAGTTGTCGAATATATTCGACATATAGAGTTGGAAATCCAAGGGATTTCAATAAGCAAGTTAAGAAGAGAAAGGAATGTGAAAGGTATCTTTATATATATGTGAATTTTTTTTTAGAGGACTCTAAATTTCGAGGACGAAATTTCTTTAAGGAGGGTAGATTGTAATATCCCGCCTAAAACTCGAATATTTATTAATATTGAGACGATGTATTAGAAATGTTTGAGCAAAGGTCAATTTGGTAAATTGTCAGTTAATGGGTTTATTTATATGGTAAGTGTGATATCCCGCTTATAAGTATCAGATATCAGTGTTAGAAGCTTATTAAGCAAGCGTGGCAATTTTGTAAATAAGTGGCAATGGCGTTATGGTAAATACTTGGCACAAGTGGATTATTTAAAAATAGAGGGGGAAGATATTTTCCTTCACTCTCTTCTCACCCTTCTCTCTCAAAATCTGATTCCTCTCCCTCTTCCTCTCACTCTCACGCCCTCACCATCACTCTAGCCTTCATTCATCAAGCTTCATCCAATTCTTGTAAGATTTAAGCAAGCAAGCTCAAGTTTTGAAAGTTTAGAACAAAAGGAATAAGAAGAATCAAGGAGAAATCAAGCTAGGGTTTTGGAATTAGCTTAGTAAGCACCAATCAAGGTTTAAGGTGAGCTCTCTTGGGTTTTAGAACCCTCCTAGAGTGAGTTTTATGTGTTATACAATTTAAGAAAAAGTTATAGAGTTTTTACCCTAAATTCCTTGCTTGCTAAATCCTTGCTTGTATATGTTTTTAATTGTTATTTTATGAAGGAAAATCATTTTTAGCATGTTTAGGAAGCTTGGGTATCCTTGAATGGGCAAAAATGGTGGAAAAACGCATTTTTACGCATGACTGTGCTGTCATGGTCGCTACAGCGACCAGCTGTCGCTTGTAGCGACCAGGCAGGATTTTTCCTTGCCTACTGGCGCTTGTAGCGACCAGCCTGGCGCTTGTAGAGACCAGCTGGCGCTCGAAGCGAGAGCTTGTCGCTTGTAGCGACCAAGCCAGAACAGCACAACTCAGTTGAGCTGTTCTAGGGGTTCTGGTGGGCGCGGGCAAGGCTTTTTGCAAATGTTTTCTCCTAATACTTTCTAAAAACATTAACCACCATTTTAGTTCATTCTAAAGGCTTCCAATGGTTGAGAAATCATGTTAGCAAAGATTATGCAAGGCTTGGAAATTCATGAACTAAGGTTATATGCTTAAGTAAGCCCTAAGTATGACTTATGAGAACGATAAGTCAAGAACCTTTATAGGTTAAAGAGATTTAGAATAGTACTCATCATGTACTAAGCACAAGAATGATTTTTAAGTTCAGAGTTAAGAACCCTTTTCATAGGTTAAGTAATTAAGAATGAATTATTCAAGAATGCATCAGATATGCATAAGTTAAAGTTATAAGATATATATATATATATATATATATATATATATATATATATATATGTACAAAGAATAAGAACAAAGTAATTATATGATGGGCTTGATGTGTCTCTCGTATGCTCGCTAGTTAGGATACGTGGGGTTCCTGTGAAGTTACCGCCTTAAATGGCAGCCGGAACGGTGAAGTTACCGCTCGTGAGAGCAGCTACACATCCAAGTCTATAAAGTTAATGTGTCTCCTATCTGCTCGTTAGTTAGTATACAGGGGGTCCCCGTGAAGTTACCGCCTTAAATGGCAGCTGGGACGGTGAAGTTACCGCTCGCGAGAGCAGCCACACAAGATAAGAGGAGTCCGGTGTTAGCCTGATATGATAGGAATTTTCACCGGTAAGAAGGGAGATGTACTTCGGGGTTACTCCACCCCGATGCACTCCGTAAAATGAACTCAGATAATATTGTTTGTTCAACGCTGACTTACTAACTTTATAATTAAGAATGATATATATTGATACTTATGAAATTATTATGAGAATATGACAATAGTCAGCAGAGAAAGAATGTGATCATAGGATGTCCCCAGATCACTAAGAATAAGTCTATGATTAAGAATAGAATATGAATGCATGAGATAAGACAATGAAGCGATCCTAGATTTTCCCCTTGATCGCGATAAATGTAAAGAATGACGGCGATCATAGGTATCCCCAAGATCGCTAAGAGTAGGCACGGCGACCCTAGGTTTCCCCCGTGGTTGCCAACAGTAGGTTAGGCTGGAGCTCACTGAGACATTATGTCTCATCCCAATCCTTCTGGTGCAGGTTTTCAGGTGATCAAGAGATGTTCATGATGATATTCTCCAAGAAGACGCTGGATGGAGTGCAGTTGCTCGATGAGGACAAGCTCAGGAGGTTTTCAGATTGTATATATGTCCATGAAAGCGTATTTTATGATATTTGGATAACTGTATTAACGAGCCAACTTGTACTCATTCAGATGTATGTATTATTATTATTGAAAATTTTAATGTACCCAGTATCAGATTAATACGCATGCTAAATATTCTAGATAATTTAGTATGGGTGTTACAAATTTTTTATTAATCAAAGTGGTATTAATGTCTATTTTACATTTGGTCTCAAATAAAACTGAACTTTGTACCTTGATATTATAATGTTTATCTTACCACTAGCCCCTTAGGTGTAGTTTCTTTTGTTTGGTGTTAACCCTCCTGATTCCTTATTTCAAAAAAAAAACTTATGATTCCTAAGGCAAAGAGACTCTAATAATACGGACTTCTGACGGGAGGTAAGTAAGGTCTGGTAGAGAATTGTTCTATTCATGAATAGAATTCGGGTTCTTTCAAATGATTTTTCATTTAGTGTAGCTCATTAACCACTTGAGTATAATTACTTGGTTCCTCAAGTGTAGTTTCTAATATAATCCACTTGTTTGCAAATGTTTGTGTTTAGAATATCAAGTTGAAAGTAACACAAATACCATTTTCTAATAGAGAAATATACAAACACAAAATATCTAAATGGTGACATTAGATGCAAATGTTAAGTAAAATTATTTACACTAGTAGTTCAATTGAATCGATGCCCTTCTTTCTTTGCTTTCAAATATGGGCTTTACTTGAGATTTTATGTTATTCTTCGTAAGCTTAGGACATTCATTCATTTCATACTTGATCTGTAACACCCATACTAACTTTAACTAGTATATTAGCATGTGCGTTAAACTGATACTGGATACATTTAAAAATTTCAATAATAATATTACATCACAACATAATAAATACATGTTTACTCGTTTGTACAATAATCCAAAACTGTTACAATACTTTTACAAATGTCCATTAAGCTTCTGAGCTGGTACACAACGAGCATTTGCACTTCATCCAGTACCTCATTGAAGATCTTCGTCACGAACCTCTGACTAACCTGTAAACCTGCACCAGAAGGAATGGGATGAGACATAATGTCTTAGTGAGCTCCAGCCCAACCAACTGTTGGCAACCACAGGGAACCTAGGGTCGCCATGCCTACCTTGGCAATCTCGGGGATTTCCTATAATCGCCAAGTCTTTATCTTCCTATGACTTTAAGTCTTCCCATATCTTTAACTGCCTATGACTATAAATATAATCTGGCTTAACTATAACTATATCTTCCTATGACTATAACTTAGTGGCCGAGGGAAAACCTAGGACCACATTCTGTTAACTGTCTATAACTCTAACTGTAAGTTTCCTGTGACTATAACTGTAACTGTAACTTTGACTATAACTATAAAACATAAAACATATACACAGTTCGATAGCAGTTTTATGTTAGCTGTTAGCGTTGAACAAACAATTAATCTGAGTTCAATTTTACGGAGGGCACCCGGGTGGAGCAACCCCGAGATACGTCTCCCTATAAACCGGTGAAACTCCTATCATATCAGGCTAACACCGGACTCCCTATAAAACGTGTGGACAACCCTCTCGGAGAAGTCCCATCCGGCGAATCCCGGAGTCTGATGAACACGCCCTGTAACTGTAAAACGTGCAAGCACGCCAATATCTTTAATCTTTAATTCTTTAACTTTAACGTTTGAACGTATAATCTGTTACTATGAACATATAACATTCCTGTAACTATAATCTATAACTTATAATTCTTGGCTTATCGTTCTCATAAGCCACCTATAATCGTTGGAGAACCAACACTATAAACTTTATCTGTAACTATGATTGTAGAAACATTCCTATAATCCTTGTATTCTAAACTGAATACTTCTATGATTTCTTATACCTAAAATAGGTTCTTGACTTAGTAAAGTCGTCTGCATTTCCTAAGAGTTATCAACTCACGTGCAAGGAATCTATCCATAAAATCCTTGCACTCATACTATGGTTCATGCTTTCCTATCAAGGGATTCGACACATCGTCATCATGTGTCTCTATTAGGGTTTACCTATCCATATAACCATATTCCCGTAATTCCCATGCCTTGCGCATTCCTTGCTCCTCTAATTTCTCAATCATTAAAAGACTTTGGATGAGTTAAAATGGTGGTTAATGTTTCTAAAATATGTTGTAAGAAATCAGTTGCAAAAAGCCATGCCCGCGCGCACCAGGACCCCCAGAACAGCTCAACGAAGTTGGGCTGTCCAGGGTTGGTCGCTACAAGCGCCCCCTTGGTCGCTACAAGCGCCCCTGGTCGCTACAAGCGCCGGTGTGGTCGCTTGAAGCGCGGGTAGGCAGGGATTTTTCCTGCCTGGTCGCTACAAGCGACAGCCCGTCGCTACAGCGACCGTATCAGTAGAAAAATGTGTAAAAATGTGATTTTCCACCATTTTTGCCCAATCAAAGATACCCAAGCATCCAAAACATGCTAGGGATGATTTTCTATTACAAATTGATAGTTTAAAACATGTATGGGCAAGGAATTAGCAAGTAGGAAATTAGGGTAAAACTCTAAAACTTCTATGATTTTCCTATGAGATCAAACACTATAAAACTCACAAAGAGAGGTTCTAAAACCTCAAGGGAGCTCACCTCAATCTTGCTTGGTGCTGGCTTAGCTTGCTTGCCCCTTTATCTCAAAACCCTAGCTTTAGCTTCCTTGTTTTTCTTTAATTTCTTCATGTTCTAGCTTTCCCCACAACCAAGTTGGCTTGAATCCATGATTAAAGGAAGAAGTTTGATGGATTGAAGCATGATGATGGCAAGGAGAGGGAGGCGTGAGCCTAGAGAGAGAGGGAGAGGAGTTTATGAGTTTTTAGAGAGAGAAGTGGAAGAAGAGAATGAGGTAAAAATCTTAATTCCTCCTTTTAATTAATTCTTCCTTCCAAAATTACAACTTTGCCATTCTATACGTTTAACTTCCGTGATACTGATAAAAGTCATGTTTAAACGGGATATTACACTCTACCCCCCTTAAAAGAAATTTCGTCCTCGAAATTTAGATAATCCTTGCGAGATCCTGTAAAGATAAATCCTTTCTACCTCTTTCTCTTCTATGAAAATTTCCAATCCTTTAAGCTTGTTGAAACCTCATGGCAACTCCAGGGCCTGACATGTAGATTGATCACGCACCCCGATTAAACTATACTAGTTAAAACTTATTCTTTAGCCATGATTTCCATTTCTGTAATTCAAAACATGTGACAAACTCTTTCCGACCGAAAGGTCTGACGTATAATACATAAATATCACTTGCTAAGACGTATGGTTACCTGAACCAACATATCCATATTATCTGACTATGTTCTCTACTCGACATATTCCTTGTAAATCCAAAGTAAAATCATTAAACCTTTGATTTCCTTTACTGAACTCTACCAGTCCTTCTTTAATTGACCATTCCATATTACCCTGAAGACGTCGGGTCGATCTGATTTTCCTCAATTATCTCAGCTTTCCGAGGAATCTATTACATTACTTTTAGTTCAAAGATCTTTCGTCCATAACTTTCGCCTCGCAAGACGACCTCTTACTGTTACATTCGTATTATTCTTCATATAAATTTATTCTTGCACTGGAAGATATCTGATAGTGAATATTCTCAAATGGAAGTGAGATCTATAACAACTACCTCCACGCTTCAAATTCAAATTGGTGGCTGAACTTATGGTATACGTTCCTTTCTTTCTGTTGTCCTAGTGTAGCTATTATCACAACCATAAGCATTGCTCACATCCCCACTGTGGGAATCCTTAAAGCTCGAGAAATCTTATGAGTCACTCATGCTCCGATTAATTAATCAACGATAACATGTAGCCAAAGGCCTTAGGAACATTCTTCTTTACCAATACTTTCAAACTTATGAAAATCCAATATAAGTGACATGTGGCATAAGCCGTCTCACATATCATCATATAAAGCAGTCCATAGCACATAGCTTCCATACACGATCGAGTACGTATTCACTACTACCGAATACATGGTACATCGCATCATCATTGTCCAACTAACGGGACATCATACTTAATAAAAATATACTTGAGACAAACCACGTCAACCAAGGTCACTCTCTTGACTCTTAATTCATTCTTGTATCCTTTAAACATTCACAATCCCATAACGTAAGTTATGGTTACATTCCGTTGTTGTAATAACTTACTTGTCAAAAGACATTCTCTGTTTTCTAAAAGAAAACTCTATTCTGATTGCTATTCAAAATAACACTCTTAAACTCTGAATCCTTTATTTCATAACTTCAATTTACGTGGCCTTGTACTATAAACTATGAATAATCTTCTAATCTGTGTAATACATTTCATTCCTTTAACTATGAACATTAGTTCAAGAATTTCTGAACTCCTCAACTGAGATTTATTCGGCAACAACAAACCTGTTATGCATATGACTTTCCTGTTAAAACATTACCGACTGCGTACCACGGTTACCGATACATGTCACACAACTATAAAATATGTTACACTACTATCTAAGTAGCATAAACTCTGCTTGATCAGTATACACCATACTAATCATAACCTGTTACATGTGACACGCTAGCATGACGTGGGTACGATGCGGAAGAACTGTATGCCACGGCATAATTCCTCTTTGGTTAAACTTACTATTCAAATTAACTTTAAATCACTGGGCTAAACAGCTAGATCACCATATAAAATGTGGCCTCCTTCGCTATGTACTTATTTTGCTGTAAACACATCCTTTTAAGTTATCAAACTGCTTCGATTCTCTCATCTCATGAGTTTCGAGATCCGAATCATTCCTCGACTCATCTATTAAAATTTCCTGTTAGAACCGTTGGTAAGTTCAAGTCATCACTACTTACGCATATTCTGTAGCTTAAGAATTAATCTCTGAATACTTTTCCTGTAATTTATTTGGCAAGGACTTCACAAACATCCTTTTCTCTAAACTTCAGCTTGATTTGCCTGTTAACTCATAATTGGATTTCTTCTCCGCTGCACAACTCTGATTTTTAACAATTCGCTTTGGAATCACTATTACCATATAAAATCTCCTTGGCCAATCCTTTGACTTTATAACTTTGTAGTTACCCTACATAAACATCTTGCATTAAAATTTCTCTCGTGGTTTACTCCACCTGTTTAACTTACTGATTGATCGACACTAGACCTTGCGTTTCCTTTTGAACATAAATAAAATTCTTACTTTCACGAAATACGCCAAAACCTGTAAACAGTCTTTAACAATAAATACGAGCCCAACGATGCTCCTGTTAAAACAACTTAAGTTCCTACATTATTCACTTGTGGTAACTCCTAGAAACATTCTATGACTTCCGGAAATTCTCGTCTTTCATATACTTAATCGATTAATAAATCGAGTCTCATCCTATAATCATCCCAAAAGGATTTCACATCCACGACCTTTTTCCAAGACACTTAGGTCCACATAATTCTAACATAACTCTTGGTTACTCCTCGGGTCCTTCCGGAAATAATCCGTCTGGATAAAACTCAACTTTTACCAGCTCTCCTATAAGTCCAACACATACTACACTTCTTCGAGTATCCGATTAATAAATCTGTAAGCTTCAATACTTAACATTTTCCATTGGATCCTCCCTATAACTTATTACTGTATTCACAATTCCAATCTAATCTCGTTACCTGAAAAACATTCCAAATGTCTTCTCGACCGTTGCCCTCTTCATGGTTTCGAACAATCCAAGGTATATATATATCTACCATCATTAACATCTACCAACATAAGGTGATCTTTGTCGGCTTACCCAAATACTCGTGTAAGGAGCCCCTCAAAAGATAACATAGAACTCCTTAACATTAACCGTAGCTTTAACTATGACTCATACGTTAGTGACAATCTTCCCGCTTAATCTTCGAAACCGGTCTACTATAATCCGCCAACATAAGATTCAATCTTTAATCCATACCCTTACAGGGGGTTTACTTCGCTTATCGGTAAGCTTGCGTTCCTTCATACCAAGCATCTTGACGACCCATAAAAAGGAAGGTAATCTGGTTCATCTGTCCGATATTTCGCTCAATCCATAATGAGTCTCTTAACTATAGGATATTAAAATCTCATCCGTTTTAAGTGTGCAAGTCCTTCCACCTTACACACTATATCCTCACTAAAAGTCCAGAGTTTTCAATAATTAACTGTTCATTCCTTATTCCAAGTTGCTGGGTCTAGTATCACAATCCTTTGCATCTGCTGCAGGAAATAAAACTCTAATCAACCCTTAACTTTAACTTTCCAAATTACGGTTCCCGTTAGAATTCCAAATCATTCTTCAGAGTATTCCATGATTCTTTACCCTACTCATCCCCCCGGAGAAGGCATCGCTCAATGATGCGTCCAACTAGTCAAGGTACTTGACCTTACTCTTAAATACCTCTTATAATTCTGAGACTTTGCCATTAGCTGGCTCAGTTACTTCACTGTTAGAAACCATCCTTTGGCATTAAATGCCTTGCCAATTACCGTCTTAAAATCTGACATCTTAACCTTCACCCTTTGAACACTTCTTTCCTCCTTGGTCACATTCAGCTCTCGGATATTTGTCCTAACTGTCATATACTAGACTGAGTTGATCAGGCTCAACTAGACATGACATCTAGAACAACATCCGGAACCCAATAATTCCACTACTTTCATTGAATCTTAAATGACCCATGGCACGGTCTGAATCGACCTGCTCTGATACCAATTGTAACACCCATACTAACTTTAACTAGTATATTAGCATGTGTGTTAAACTGATACTGGATACATTTAAAAATTTCAATAATAATATTACATCACAACATAATAAATACATGTTTACTCGTTTGTACAATAATCCAAAACTGTTACAATACTTTTACAAATGTCCATTAAGCTTCTGAGCTGGTACACAACGAGCATTTGCACTTCATCCAGTACCTCATTGAAGATCTTCGTCACGAACCTCTGACTAACCTGTAAACCTGCACCAGAAGGAATGGGATGAGACATAATGTCTCAGTGAGCTCCAGCCCAACCAACTGTTGGCAACCACAGGGAACCTAGGGTCGCCATGCCTACCTTGGCAATCTCGGGGATTTCCTATAATCGCCAAGTCTTTATCTTCCTATGACTTTAAGTCTTCCCATATCTTTAACTGCCTATGACTATAAATATAATCTGGCTTAACTATAACTATATCTTCCTATGACTATAACTTAGTGGCCGAGGGAAAACCTAGGACCACATTCTGTTAACTGTCTATAACTCTAACTGTAAGTTTCCTGTGACTATAACTGTAACTGTAACTTTGACTATAACTATAAAACATAAAACATATACACAGTTCGATAGCAGTTTTATGTTAGCTGTTAGCGTTGAACAAACAATTAATCTGAGTTCAATTTTACGGAGGGCACCCGGGTGGAGCAACCCCGAGATACGTCTCCCTATAAACCGGTGAAACTCCTATCATATCAGGCTAACACCGGACTCCCTATAAAACGTGTGGACAACCCTCTCGGAGAAGTCCCATCCGGCGAATCCCGGAGTCTGATGAACACGCCCTGTAACTGTAAAACGTGCAAGCACGCCAATATCTTTAATCTTTAATTCTTTAACTTTAACGTTTGAACGTATAATCTGTTACTATGAACATATAACATTCCTGTAACTATAATCTATAACTTATAATTCTTGGCTTATCGTTCTCATAAGCCACCTATAATCGTTGGAGAACCAACACTATAAACTTTATCTGTAACTATGATTGTAGAAACATTCCTATAATCCTTGTATTCTAAACTGAATACTTCTATGATTTCTTATACCTAAAATAGGTTCTTGACTTAGTAAAGTCGTCTGCATTTCCTAAGAGTTATCAACTCACGTGCAAGGAATCTATCCATAAAATCCTTGCACTCATACTATGGTTCATGCTTTCCTATCAAGGGATTCGACACATCGTCATCATGTGTCTCTATTAGGGTTTACCTATCCATATAACCATATTCCCGTAATTCCCATGCCTTGCGCATTCCTTGCTCCTCTAATTTCTCAATCATTAAAAGACTTTGGATGAGTTAAAATGGTGGTTAATGTTTCTAAAATATGTTGTAAGAAATCAGTTGCAAAAAGCCATGCCCGCGCGCACCAGGACCCCCAGAACAGCTCAACGAAGTTGGGCTGTCCAGGGTTGGTCGCTACAAGCGCCCCCTTGGTCGCTACAAGCGCCCCTGGTCGCTACAAGCGCTAGTGTGGTCGCTTGAAGCGCGGGTAGGCAGGGATTTTTCCTGCCTGGTCGCTACAAGCGACAGCCCGTCGCTACAGCGACCGTATCAGTAGAAAAATGTGTAAAAATGTGATTTTCCACCATTTTTGCCCAATCAAAGATACCCAAGCATCCAAAACATGCTAGGGATGATTTTCTATTACAAATTGATAGTTTAAAACATGTATGGGCAAGGAATTAGCAAGTAGGAAATTAGGGTAAAACTCTAAAACTTCTATGATTTTCCTATGAGATCAAACACTATAAAACTCACAAAGAGAGGTTCTAAAACCTCAAGGGAGCTCACCTCAATCTTGCTTGGTGCTGGCTTAGCTTGCTTGCCCCTTTATCTCAAAACCCTAGCTTTAGCTTCCTTGTTGTTCTTTAATTTCCTCATGTTCTAGCTTTCCCCACAACCAAGTTGGCTTGAATCCATGATTAAAGGAAGAAGTTTGATGGATTGAAGCATGATGATGGCAAGGAGAGGGAGGCGTGAGCCTAGAGAGAGAGGGAGAGGAGTTTATGAGTTTTTAGAGAGAGAAGTGGAAGAAGAGAATGAGGGAAAAATCTTAATTCCTCCTTTTAATTAATTCTTCCTTCCAAAATTACAACTTTGCCATTCTATACGTTTAACTTCCGTGATACTGATAAAAGTCATGTTTAAACGGGATATTACATGATCATCTAAACTTGATGAACCCTTCCATTGAATGTAATTAATGAACCATTTAAAAATAGCTCCATATCCTCATCACATGAGGGATGTCCTTCATAAGAGTCGTTCAAGTTTTACAATATTCAAAATCCAAATTTTGAAAAGGTTTATTTGGAAAAAAAGTTTATTAAATAGATTGCAAGTATGAGTATAAATTGTGCCAGGATTAGATGTCGCAAGCTATTCATTCAATGGTTCCTATTGATCAATTGTATATTTTTTAAGATTAAAATACAACTCCACATATCCCTCATTGTATGTTGACATGTCTACCTAACGACGTATAATACATTGTGTCAATCGACTTCCGATATAGGCAAAATTGTTGATTGATTCAATGACATACGACAAGATAGTTAATATGAATGCAAACCTAATCATATGTCTAGACATTATTATGTACATATGGTTTAAAACAGATCACTTAGAAAGAAAAAATAGTCGATGTATCATACTTTGTAAATCAAATAATCATTTTTTGATTGCACATCAAAAAAACATTAAGAACATAATTAAACCAAAGATTATATTGAATAATAGATTGTATACAACCAGCTTTATCAATAGATATACATTGAAACCATAACTATCTAAATCTAATCTCAAACACAAAGAGATTACTTGCCCTTAAGTGAAGTAACTAACAAAGAGATGGAGAATGGTGATGGAAGAACATGCAAAAGCATGAATCTAACCTTCCAATGGCTTCTAATGTTGAAAATTAGTTTCCAACTACGTTTCTCTCTAAAACAAGACTAATGATATAAAGTATATCAAAAGTTATAAGGCATATAAACTATTATGTGGGTAAAATGATGATCACATCTAATGGATCATGGATAAATAGTTATCAAGTCTTCACATAGATATAAAAATTATGAGTGATATTTATATTTGATTGGCTCTCCATGAGAATACTACATAGAAAGTTATGTAAGTTATAATTTATTCTCATGGTGATAAGTGGTGTATTCCACCCTCCGACCAGAAACCACCATGTACCCTAGATGTAGGAGTCGAGTACGTTGTTGTCGTTAAAATGTTTTCTATAGTTCTTGAATCGACAATAATCATGATTTTTGTTTTTAGAGTATTAATAGTCATGTGAATAAACTATTAAAACATAGTTTATGTTATGATGATAAGATAAGAAGAGTTGTGTATCATGGGGTATACGTGCATTGTTGTTTTTTTCTAGTTTGTAGGAAGTTCAGATCCATTTAGTAAAAAAAATAAAAAAAGAGTGTTCAGATCCAAAGTGGTACTAATGTCTAATTTACAATTGGTCCCAAAGAAAATTGAACTTTGCACCTTGATGTTATAATGTTGATCTTACCACTAGCACCTTAGGTGTAGTTTCTTTTGTTTAGTGTTAACCCTCCTGATTCCTTATTTAAAAAAAAAAAAACTCATGATTCCTTGGGAAAAGCGACCCTAATAATACGTAGTTCTGACGGGAGGTATGTAAAGTCTAGTAGAGAATTATTCCATTCAGAAATTGAACTCGGGATCTCCCAAACGATTTGTTATTTGATGTAGCTCATTAACCACTTGAGTATAATAACACAAAATATATAATTAAAATATATTTATTATAGTCAAAATATATATTCTTTATTGAAAAGAATGATCATATTCAAAATATATAGTCAACATCTTTTTTTTTTGACAAGATATATAGTCAACATCTTAAAAGTTATTACCTACTATTTTTTATATATATTCAATTTTTAATAGTTTATTGATACTTTTTTTAAAATCACTATATAAAAATTATTATAAATATAGCATGTTTCAATCTCTAGTTTACAAAAGTTCAAACCTCAAGTTATCTCTCATTGTTAAAATGGATACCCAAAAATCTTCTGCTGCCAAATTTGCAGTCTTGTTTATTTTTGTTTTCATTGCATCAGGTGATAAATCATGTTTTACAAATAATTTCTTCTAAATGTTATCTTAATAGCTCTTTTACCAAAAGATTAGAGTTGTGACTTTATTTAACAAAACATTTTATTTTATAATCAACTATTTTTATGTTAAATATCATTATGATATTGTGATGTTTGTGTATGTAGATCTGTGCAAGAAATCAGATGCAAAGGAACGCTTTATTACTCGCTTTTGTGTAAGTGACTCAGAGTGTGAACAACGTTATCCAAAATATCATGGTTGCATTTGTAATAAAAATCTGTGTGAATGTGAGATCCCCCCAAAATCAGCCAACATTGACAACAATTTATTAGCACCTGAATTACATACTTAGACAATGTGATACAACTAAAAGGAATCCAAAAATTAGTAATAAAGGATTGCATCTCAATGTATATTCTAATATTATACATGATGTGAAATAAAATATAAGCTATTAATTAACAATTTCCTTTATCTTTTTGAATTGATTTATTTTTCGAACATAGTTTATGTTATGATGACAAGATAAGAAGAGTTGTGTATCATGGGGTATACATGCATTCTTGTTTTTTTCTAGTTCGTAGGAGTGTTCAGATCCATTTAGTAAAAAAAAAAAGAGTGTTCAAATCAAAATTAAAATCGAAGAGCAATTTTAAAAATTATGCACACAGTTATAGTTGTATTACTTGATTATAGATGTGTTTACCCTGGTTTTTGGTAAACAACCGCTGGTTATAGATTTATTGCTTGCGAGATCAACCAGTAATCTCAGGCCATTGTGTGTCAAGTTTGCTTGAGTATCTTCGCATATTTTTATGTATTTTTATATGTTTCGAATAGAAGAATGAAACAAACAATATCTCCAAGTTCGGTTGCTTGAACTTATCGACAATGAATTATAGTATAAAAGTAGATTGCAGAAATTAACTTACAGTAAAGTAAACTGCATTGATTTGAAATAAAGGTTGTTCACAAGGATCAAACATGATTCGTGACTCTTTTCTCGCTGTAACTTGGATACTTCGAGTGTGTAGAATATTATGTACGTGATTTTGTGACCCCGTTTTCCTCATGGAAAACTGTTATTTATTCTAAAGGAAATAATTATACAATCCTATCCACACTTCTAACCGCTAATAACGCTTAATAACAGAGAAAAAACAACTTGAAATTCAAATCTTGCTCTTTCGATAGCCTTGACTTTTGACAGTTTGTAAAAGAAACTTCCCTAAACAAAATCAACCTTCGCTTTGCTGATGTGCGCTTTGACCAATTCTAACACTTCGATTTTGTCGATCGGACAAGTGCAACTTCAAAACTCCTTTAGACTAAAAGTTCCAATTTTCCTCCACGTGTCTAATCAAACCAATGGTAACTGTATTTTATGTCCTTTGTCGAAAAACACAGGTAACAAGACGTATACAAGTTTCTTAATCCACTTTATTTTTAGAATTTCGGGTAGGAAGAAATTTTTATCAATCAAAGTGGTACTAATGACTATTTTACAATTGGTCCCAAAGAAAATTGAACTTTGCACCTAGATGTTATAATGTTAATCCTACCACTAGTACCTTAGGTGTGGTTTCTTTTGTTTGGTGTTAACCCTCCTGATTCCTTATTTAAAAAAAAAAACAAAAAACTGTTAATTCCTTGGGGAAAGCGACCCTAATAATACGGAGTTCTGACGGGAGGTAAGTAAAGTTTGGTAGAGAATTATTCCATTCAGGAATCGAACTCGGGTTCTCTCAAACGATTTGTCCTTTGGTGTAGCTCATTAACCACTTGAGTATAATAACAATAAATATATAATTAAAATATATTTATTATAGTCAAAATATATATTCTTTAGTAATAAGAAAGATCATAGTCAAAATATAAAGTCAAAATCTTAAAAGTTATTACCTACTATTTTTTATATATTCAATTTTAATAGTTTATTGATACTTTTTTTTTTAAAATCACTATATAAAAATTATTATAAATATATCAATTATTATATAGTAAAAAAAAAAGGAGTGTTCAAATCCAAATTAAAATCGAAGAGCAATTTTAATTTTTTTTTTTTTTAGCAAGAGCAATTTTAAAATATTATGCACGCACTTATAGATGTATTACTTGATTATAGATGTATACAATTTTCTTAATCCACTTTATTTTTAGAATTTCGGGTAAGGAGAAATTTTTATTAATCAAAGTGGTATTAGTGTCTATTTTACATTTGGTCTCAAATAAAACTGAACTTTGTACCTTGATATTATAATGTTTATCTTACCACTAGCACCTTAGGTGTAGTTTCTTTTGTTTGGTGTTAACCCTCCTGATTCCTTATTTAAAAAAAAAAAAAAACTTATGATTCCTAAGGCAAAGAGACTCTAATAATACGGACTTCTGACGGGAGGTAAGTAAGGTCTGGTAGAGAATTGTTCTTTTCATGAATCGAATTCGGGTTCTTCCAAATGATTTTTCATTTAGTGTAGCTCATTAACCACTTGAGTATAATTACTTGGTTCCTCAAGTGTAGTTTCTAATATAATCCACTTGTTTGCAAATGTTTGTGTTTAGAATATCAAGTTAAAAGTAACACAAATACCATTTTCTAATAGAGAAATATTCAAACACAAAATATCTAAATGGTGACATTAGATGCAAATGTTAAGTAAAATTATTTACACTAGTAGTTCAATTGAATCGATGCCCTTCTTTCTTTGCTTTCAAATATGGGCTTTACTTGAGATTTTATGTTATTCTTCGTAAGCTTAGGACATTCATTCATTTCATACTTGATCATCTAAACTTGATGAACCCTTCCATTGAATGTAATTAATGAACCATTTAAAAATAGCTCCATATCCTCATCACATGAGGGATGTCCTTCATAAGAGTCGTTCAAGTTTTACAATATTCAAAATCCAAATTTTGAAAAGGTTTATTTGGAAAAAAAGTTTATTAAATAGATTGCAAGTATGAGTATAAATTGTGCCAGGATTAGATGTCGCAAGCTATTCATTCAATGGTTCCTATTGATCAATTGTATATTTTTTAAGATTAAAATACAACTCCACATATCCCTCATTGTATGTTGACATGTCTACCTAACGACGTATAATACATTGTGTCAATCGACTTCCGATATAGGCAAAATTGTTGATTGATTCAATGACATACGACAAGATAGTTAATATGAATGCAAACCTAATCATATGTCTAGACATTATTATGTACATATGGTTTAAAACAGATCACTTAGAAAGAAAAAATAGTCGATGTATCATACTTTGTAAATCAAATAATCATTTTTTGATTGCACATCAAAAAAACATTAAGAACATAATTAAACCAAAGATTATATTGAATAATAGATTGTATACAACCAGCTTTATCAATAGATATACATTGAAACCATAACTATCTAAATCTAATCTCAAACACAAAGAGATTACTTGCCCTTAAGTGAAGTAACTAACAAAGAGATGGAGAATGGTGATGGAAGAACATGCAAAAGCATGAATCTAACCTTCCAATGGCTTCTAATGTTGAAAATTAGTTTCCAACTACGTTTCTCTCTAAAACAAGACTAATGATATAAAGTATATCAAAAGTTATAAGGCATATAAACTATTATGTGGGTAAAATGATGATCACATCTAATGGATCATGGATAAATAGTTATCAAGTCTTCACATAGATATAAAAATTATGAGTGATATTTATATTTGATTGGCCCTCCATGAGAATACTACATAGAAAGTTATGTAAGTTATAATTTATTCTCATGGTGATAAGTGGTGTATTCCACCCTCCGACCAGAAACCACCATGTACCCTAGATGTAGGAGTCGAGTACGTTGTTGTCGTTAAAATGTTTTCTATAGTTCTTGAATCGACAATAATCATGATTTTTGTTTTTAGAGTATTAATAGTCATGTGAATAAACTATTAAAACATAGTTTATGTTATGATGATAAGATAAGAAGAGTTGTGTATCATGGGGTATACGTGCATTGTTGTTTTTTTCTAGTTTGTAGGAAGTTCAGATCCATTTAGTAAAAAAAATAAAAAAGAGTGTTCAGATCCAAAGTGGTACTAATGTCTAATTTACAATTGGTCCCAAAGAAAATTGAACTTTGCACCTTGATGTTATAATGTTGATCTTACCACTAGCACCTTAGGTGTAGTTTCTTTTGTTTAGTGTTAACCCTCCTGATTCCTTATTTAAAAAAAAAAAAAACTCATGATTCCTTGGGAAAAGCGACCCTGATAATACGTAGTTCTGACGGGAGGTATGTAAAGTCTAGTAGAGAATTATTCCATTCAGAAATTGAACTCGGGATCTCCCAAACGATTTGTTATTTGATGTAGCTCATTAACCACTTGAGTATAATAACACAAAATATATAATTAAAATATATTTATTATAGTCAAAATATATATTCTTTATTGAAAAGAATGATCATATTCAAAATATATAGTCAACATCTTTTTTTTTTTGACAAGATATATAGTCAACATCTTAAAAGTTATTACCTACTATTTTTTATATATATTCAATTTTTAATAGTTTATTGATACTTTTTTTAAAATCACTATATAAAAATTATTATAAATATAGCATGTTTCAATCTCTAGTTTACAAAAGTTCAAACCTCAAGTTATCTCTCATTGTTAAAATGGATACCCAAAAATCTTCTGCTGCCAAATTTGCAGTCTTGTTTATTTTTGTTTTCATTGCATCAGGTGATAAATCATGTTTTACAAATAATTTCTTCTAAATGTTATCTTAATAGCTCTTTTACCAAAAGATTAGAGTTGTGACTTTATTTAACAAAACATTTTATTTTATAATCAACTATTTTTATGTTAAATATCATTATGATATTGTGATGTTTGTGTATGTAGATCTGTGCAAGAAATCAGATGCAAAGGAACGCTTTATTACTCGCTTATGTGTAAGTGACTCAGAGTGTGAACAACGTTATCCAAATTATCATGGTTGCATTTGTAATAAAAATCTGTGTGAATGTGAGATCCCCCCAAAATCAGCCAACATTGACAACAATTTATTAGCACCTGAATTACATACTTAGACAATGTGATACAACTAAAAGGAATCCA